>PVJL010004285.1:0-133526 GCA_004026885.1 Lyroderma lyra
CACATTAGGTGGTGAACTTATTATGCATCAAGTTGACAATGCACTGTGGAATTGTATGCCTGAAACCTATGTAATCCTTGCTAACAGATGTCACCCCAATAAGTCTAACAATAAAAATGAATTAAAAAAAAAAAAATAAAAAAAAATAAAAATGGTCACAGATAAAATGCCAGTGTTTTAGTCCATATATCTATACTGATTGCCTACAAAGTTTTCATTCATGCATTCCTTTATTAATTGATTCATTCTCAGTACACATAGTAAGGGCTATGAAAAGAGAGAAACATTATGAATTAGAAAAGGAAAGCCTTGCAGAAATACTTAAAAATTTAAATAATTCCAAGTTTTAATAGTAGGAGGGTCATTATAAAAGTAATAATCAGATGGATTAAAACCATTTTGTCATAGAGAGGCCAAAATCTATAAGAAAGGAAAAAAAGATATTGAACTATATTTCAATTAAAATTTTCTATGTTCAAAAATACCATAAATGACAAAAAATACCAAAAAAATACCAAAAAAACGTAAAAACAAATTAAGAAAATGCAGCTGAAAAACAGGTTCATATTCTTTTCATGGAGTTACTACAAACCTATAAGGAAAAATAAAAAATTCTATTCAAAAGATGGTCCTTAGGTTCTTTTTAAAATATTTGCACTCACGTGATAAGGTGGTTTGGATATTTCCAGCCATTGGCCAGAGTGTTTGCAATGACAAAGTGAGGATAAGGCAAGGGGAAGAAAACATAAGCAGCTGAGTCAAGAGCCTATATCTGTTGATTTGCTTTCAAAATGGCTGATTTCTCTATTTTAAGGAAAATATTTGTTTCTTTAATCTTCACCAAATCAGGAATTTCATGTGTTGCAAACCTTCATGGTTTTTTACACAGAAAATACAACCTTGTCCCAGGGTTAGGCTTCACGTGGAGGGATAGAGATGCCTGCCTCCTAACGTTAAATATACTCCTTAATGGGAAAATACCCCTCACTGTAAAAGTATACATGTTACTCCTTCTACCTGTCTGAAAGAAGAATTAGAGATGCATTTGTTTTATTAGGCTCACTTTTAAATCATTAACCCTCCTATGCTGATGCAGGGCATCCATTAGTTACTCTATCATACTGGGAATTTATCTGATCACCTCCTTATTAAGTACTAGGCAGCAAATGGGAAGTGGAGGAATTGGGAAAGATACTTCACTTTAAAGCCTGTGACACTTTTGGATGCCACCCAGGCATGCCAGGATGAAGTGTTATGGAGGGAGCCTTCCTGCAAGCCAAGAGGATTCAGTAACTGAAGGGTGGAGGTGAAATGCCAGCATGTAAGAGGAGTATTACATAGGATATGTAAGAGAGGCAAAGCATATTGTACAACTTGGGTCTATGCAATAAGACTTACCCTTCCCCAAATCTCCCTTCTCTTACCCCATCACAAAGTTCTAATATCTCTCAAAGGAAGGGTGACTTATGGCCAAGGAGAAACTGTCAATGCCATCTGGGTTTTGGAAAACATAAAAATTCTCCTTGTATTTGTGTAGTCATCATTTTCCAATTTCCTCTGATCCAAGTTATTTATGAGCTTTTTAGTGTGGCCGGCACGGGGCTGAGTACAGCCCCTAGAAAAATGTGGTTATAGACCTTGATGCCTACTGGTTAAAAATACGCAGGACTCTTATAAATATACAGACATTGCCTCTGGTTACTCACAGAGCTATTATCCTTACCTTGTGGAAGTCATTCTCAGATTATAGACTTTACTGTCCTTTCTCTGACCACATAGGAAATATAAGAAAAAGGCAGAAGGAAATGAAAAGTAGGAGACCAATCATTAACCTCCCATAGCTCCTGACCTGCAAAAGAAGAATCATGTTCATGACTTGCTGGACTAATGCGGGGGTGGGGCCAGGAGGGCTGAGGCAGGGCGGAGTCAAGCAGAAGAGGAGGGGACACAGCCAATGAAAGTGTAAGCAGATTTGTGGGGAGGGGAGAGTCAGCCAATCACAGTAAATGTGACTATGTGTTAAATACCACCACTTCCCACCCTACTCTCTGAAATGCACTTGAATATGTTCTCTTACTCCCATTTTACAATTACATTCATCATGGAGAGTCGATTTTAAAGTGAATTAATAGAAAACTGATTTTCATCAAGATTGCGAGACTAAGGTTTTAGAATTTATAAGAAGTGGCAACACCAGGTCTGGCCTTATTGATGCATGTGGGAGTCACACGCATGTGGCTGGGGCTCTGGAACACTGGCCTTTACCCAGCATTGCCAGGAGCTATTAAGCATGGTGCAGCCCCTAGAGGAGCTTCACGTAAGCATTGCCTAAGTGAAGCTCCTCTTAAAAAGGGCATTTTACAAGGAAGTAAATAATATTTTGGGAAGGATAAAGCAATAGAGTTCTTAATAAAGTGATCACAACATTCTGGATATTGTCCTAGACACCGAGGATGAACTGTCATGAATAACAAGCACAGACTCATGTGGCATAGACTCTAGTGGAAGAGACTGTTGATGAAAGGTGATAGTAAGTGCTCTAAAGAAACCACAGCAGGATGAGCAGATAAGGACTAATGAGGATAGTCAGACGGTCTCGGAAGAGGAGGTGACATTTGAACAGAAAGTTGAGCACAAGCTTCTGGTATTTGAGAGAGCCCTGCAGCGGGTCTTCTCTCCCAACCCAAGTTCAGAACCAACTGAAAGGTGTAAGTGTATGAGGAAGGACCCTGGCCAGGAGGATGTGGTACCCTTAAACTCATTTAATAAAGGGACCATTAACAAAGGCATGGAATGAATTAAGAACAACCAACAAAGCATTGACCACCACAGACTTGACAAAGGCTGGAAGCCCCTACCCACAGGTCTGCAGGAGGTGGGCTGTTATTAGAATTGGGCAAAAGAGGATTGCTGGGTAGGAGCTGCAGGGGTGTAACTACTGCCAACTGGTAGCCTAGCAGGAAGAGGATGGGAGCAAACACCTCATCCTCTTCATTTTCCAGTCTTATGCTGGCAGCTCGCACTGGTCTAACCCACTGGAGACTACTAAGCAAGGGAGCCCTGGACAGACAGCAAAGGTGAAAGGTAGAAAGTAGATAAGAAGGACAAATGAAAGTATTTAGTACAAACAAGGAGTAAAGCATGTAGCATTTGAAATACCACCTCTGATACTTAGAATGCTGACATTAAATAACGTGGAACTGGAGGGATATGGAGTCCGATGGAGAGGAGAAAAGAGAGTCCTGGATCAGTGGGCAGAGGGAGCCAGTGCTGAAGGAGAGCATTAAGAAGGAGTGCAGAAAGAAGAGCAACAGAAACCAAAAGCCAATGTCGTTTTCTCTGAGCGCACTATTTTCTAGAGCTGACTAGAGGAGGCAACGGGAAGGAAGACGGTGCCCGCGACACTGTGAGCTGTGTTATTTCCAGCTGCCTCTGAAGCCACGGGGTTTATCTCTGATCAGCAGCGCGCTGTCATGTTCTGCGATTGTAATAATAGCAGCAGAGATAAGCACTTTTTGAAAGAGATCGCTGTGGAGATGAATAGATCGGATGGTTTCACAGCACCTTTCCCAGTTACAACTTTCATGTTCACTGCTTTTTCTAATGCAAAATTTGCTTTATTTAAAACACACTGGGATATCAAAAGAAAGTGAAAAATTGTTCTTACCTGGACTTTGATTAAAATAATGAGTACATTTAATCTATTTCCACTGGCTAAAACAATTAAATTTTAAAAAGAAACTTAGTTACCCCGAATTAAATGACTGTCTCTAATTGAAGCATATGGGCACAGTTCAAGTTAGCCCCATAGCAATGACCTCAAATAGAACTCTTAATCCTTTCTCCTATTGACTTACATCAAAGTGTTGTCAGCGAAGTGGTAACAAAACTGGACCTACCTAGGAAGCACATGTGTTTTAGAGAATAAAGAATAATCCATATGATACAGCCAAGTCCCAGACTCTCACTTTGCCAGGTGGGCTATTAACCCGGACACACTTCAAATTCTTACTGTGTATCAGGAGCAGAAAATAAAGCTCAAGGAGTTTAATCCTGACTCAATTAAGAGCAAGTACGGACAAGAACTTGGAGACTCTCTGCCTTCGACTCCTGCCTTTTCATTGCACCCAACCATCTTCAGATTTCCATTCCTGAATACATTAATGGCGCACAGGCATTTGCCCACAGGAGCCAGTCAGGTGATAGAAATGGATCTCTCAAAGGATAAATAGCAGGGAATGGTGGGGCCTATGGCAAACTGAAGAGGGCAAGCTTCACATTCTAGTAGGTACATTAAATTAAAAACATAAAACAAATTAAAAAAAAAAAAAAAAACATTTTGTTGCCTAATACATGTCTATTGGCTGGATTCAGCCTGGGACATGCCAATTCACCCTGGAATTCAGGCCTTTCAGGGAATAGTTCTCTTTCCCTATGATTGTGCAGGGTCCTAACTGAAGGCTTTCTTTCTTCTTATATTCTCTCTCTCCCTTTTTTATTTAAATTACTTCATAGTTCTTATCACTATACTTTTTTGTTGTTATTAGCAACTTTTAAGAATAATCCATTCTCAAAATGGGTGCCAACACACTGACACAAAGAGAAAAGAGGGATTGATTACAAGTATTTACATAGGGGTTCCAGTGTTCTTGAAGTTTACAGGAAATTTGAGTATGTAAAAGGGTGGAGCCAAGGGGAAAACGGGCAACTTAGTGTCCCTTCTGAAGCATGAAATTCAGCAAAAATTCAATAGTGCTGTCAAGTGCCAAATACATATGTCGATGTGTTAAACAGGAAGTACTAAGAGCTTCAGGAAGAAAACCAAGCCAAACCTTATAGCCATGCTGACACATCAACCCTACTGATTTCACACCTCCGTACTTAGCCTGTCTGCACTAGACTACTATGTCTGAAAGATACAGCTAAAGTGTGTTATGGCTAAATTAAAGTTTGTGAAATAATCATATCTTCATATAATTATAACTACGCTTTTGAAAGTTGTGGCCATTTTCTATGTCTAATGCAATGATTGACTAAAACATAAAAAGAATCAAGTGTTCCTTAGACATCTCCTATCGTAAGAATAAATTGAAGAAATGAGCAACTTAGGCATACAGATGGTGTTTAAGGAACTAGTCTTTAAGTCACATGTAAAAACCATAAACACACACACACACACACACACACACACACAACTACTCCTCAATTCCTGTGGAAATATTTAATCTTTAACTTATACCATCTCTAAAATGAAGTAGTGAATTAAAAAAAATAATAATATATGAAGATTCAAATTCAACCTTTTTTAGGCACAGTTTTTCAATGCAAATGCCTGAACTGCCTCAACCAACCTCCATATTTTGATAGTTGATGAATTAAAAATATTTATTGATTACCACACATACTCTCTGCTATGAAGATGAGAGCAATGGGCAATGGTTATCCCTCAGTTTTGTTCTTCAAAATGTTCATAATTTAGTTAAGGAAAGAAGACTTGAACATAATAAAATGACGAAATGTATGGGTTTAATCATTAAATGAACAATATAAACAACAAGTTTTATAGGATTCCAAGACACCAAGAGTCCTGGGACTAGTTCTATCTTCAGTTATTTGAGACTAATGCGTCAGATTCCCATGAGGGCAGTGTGTTAGGCACTGTAGCGGCAGCCATAAAAAAAAAAAAAATGCAGCACAAATCTCCAAAAAGGAAGGAGGGTGTATACCTGGTCTTGAAAGAAAGTTATTGGTTGGTTAACTAGAAAGAGGATGAGAAGGCATTCCAGGTAAACAGAACAATGGAAGGTGGTGAAAATTAGTGAGATCGACCTGGAGATTATCTGGTTGAAGAAGTAAGTCACTGGTGAGCCATTCAGAAGTATGTTTATAAGGAGTCAGGGTCATACTGCAAAAGACCTCCTTAGATTTCATTCTTCTATCTACCATTTATTCTTCTATCCCCATTTACCTTACTGAAATCTTCTCTGAAGCCCAGTTTATGTTCACTTTGCTTTTAACCTTAGTGATTAGAAGTGAAATGATGGTGGTGCCATTAATAATGATCATTGATAATGATACATATAGCAGCTTGACCCTCTCAAAGGGTTTTCAGTGCATTATTTTATTTTGTCATCTGAATAAGCCTTGGGAAGGTGGATAGGCTGTTCAGGGTAGAAAAAAAATTAAAAAGAAAAGATAAAGAAAAAGAGAATCATCTTTTAAACAAAAACTTGAGACCAAGTACGGATGACCAAACTCTGAATCTAATACTTCATTTGTAGAGGAAAACAAAATTCACAGGATAAGGAATGTGTGTCAAAAGAAGCATATATTTCCCTAATCATCACTGATTTTAAAAAACAAATTTCAAATTTCAAACTAAAAGCCTTAATTTTACATTTTTGTTCTCATTTATATGTAATTAGTATACAACAAAAAGTCCTAGCGTTATTCCCATCCCGTCCCAGCCCTGAAACAAGGGAATTGTTTATCCTGAAAATCTCCACCCCAGCTCCACAATCAATACATCATTAGCTGGTTACTATGTCTCATTGGGTTAACACAGTCTCCATGTATGGGGGAGAGACCCTTAACCAAAACAGTTTCTCAATCCTTAGCCTAGTTCTAGCCATCCTAGAATCTAACACTTCCTGAAACAATCCAACTGAAAGGGTGAGAGGTGGGGATGGGAAGGAGGTCCATATAATGACAATAACTGGTCCTGTCCAAACTCTGGTACAGGGTTGAGGCAGAGATTCATTGAGATGTGTGCATGAAATTACATTATAAATTTCAATGTAGGAAGAATAATAGGGAATCCATACTTCTAGTTCTCTCCAAGGAAGGGAGAGGATTTTGATTTCTAAATCATATAATGTAATCAAAAGTGACATCATCACTCCTAAGGGGAAAATAAAATTAGTTTTAAAGACACAGAGTCAGATTCTCCTCATGATGGAGTTCTTTCTTTTCGTATCTTTCTTATTTTATTGAAGGGGGCAATATAAAAATCATGTTAACAGGTGATTACATTTTAATGAAATATGATGGACTCAGAAACGCTAATGTTCACATTTTGAGTGAATTCAAATCAGCCATTGCTTTCTCTGGTATGGAGACAAAACTGAAGTTACAACACCTCAAAATAGCAATTTTGAGGACTGGGAACATAATTTCACCACCTTCCAAATCTCTCCATTAGTTCTTGGCAAAAATTTGAGACCAAGTTTTTAAGGAAAAGTGAGGTACCTAGGAACTAGCTGCCCCCTCCCCTGGAGAGAAGCTGTGGAATTTTCTCAGGGGGAGATTTTGTAAATTTGAAAGAAAGGTTCATGTGCAAAAGAAAAAGAAAGGCAGAGAGAACTCGAAAGAGGGAGAAAGACACAGACAAATACAGCCCCAAAGAGAATAAACGCACATGGACTGCTGCAGTCACAGGTCACTGCTCAGGAGGCAGCCCGAGGAAGGCTTGATTTCCTGGTCCCACCAACGATCCTTCCCTGAGCTACCACGGAGCTCTCTCAGAGACACAGAGGGGGGCTCTCCTACAACAAGCCCATGTACCTAAAGATAAGTTATTATTTCTGTTTTTATTAACAACGCTAAAGATGAAGTTGTAATTTGAGAGCAGTGATGAGAGATTTGGTTGGAAACTGAGTTATTATTGATGATAATGTTTTGTAGGTCTGTATTCATGTTCCATATTCAAGAGATCCAAAATCGAGACACATCTAGAGAATATCAAGCTATCGGGAACACACTATTGTCAACTCTTTTTACCAAAGAATAAAATGGAAAACAGAATTCTGAATTACATACGTTCAAGAAAAGTCAGAATAAAGAGATTCAAGTACTCTGAAGCACTACAAGTTTAGACCTACTAAGGGTGATAGGCATAGTAGCTACCACTGAGTATGCTAGGACCTGATCTAAGGTCTTCCTGTGAATTAACTCATTTCTCACAAAGAGCGTACTTGGGGGCTCAAATGTTATCCCCATTTACACTTGTCTAAATGAGGTACAAAGAGATTAGCTCACTTGCAGAATGAGACATCTAATAAGTAAATAAACCTGGATTTAATATATATAGACTGGCTATCTAACCATTCTACATGCACACCAGTCTTTCATCTAATTGCAAAACTGAGCCCTCCACATGACAAAATGAAACCTGGAACTCCACATCTTCACATACTTCCCAGATCACTGTTCTTGCAGTCAACACAACAGCATGTGTATATCAATGTCCACTGAACCTGCACCCATCAACCATCACTAAACAGCAGAACAGAAATCCTGATTCTCGTGTTTGTCCTTGTTTTCCCATCACCTTATACAGGTTGGCCTGTGGTAATTTATGGAGTTGATGAATCAGTAATGCCGCCGAATGAACCGGATCTTTAAGCAGCTGAAGTTTACCTGAAGCTATTTCCTGAAGTAGTGATAGAAAAGAGGTTTGAGCACTCCTTAACCACCCATATAATTTTATGTGGAATACCATAAGGAAAGGTAACTTTCCCCATTTTCTTATTTTTCCTAATTTTATTCTAAATGTTCTGGAATGATCTTATTGTCACCATATTATTCACAACAAGAAAGCTACAGAGCTCTCATGATTGTTTTGTTTTGTTTTGTTTTTCTTTAGACCGTAATATGCTTATTGACTTGTAGACTAGCTAGATTTCCATAGGTAATCTTTTGCAAGAGTTGCATTTGCATGTCATCCACATAGGGATCCATTTAGAATCATCATGAATCGATTTGCTAGAGCTTAGGTTTTTAGACTTTGGAATTATATCCTAGGCAAAAAGAAAACACATTCTCTCCTGCTGTATGAAATATGCAGGAGACTACTTTGGGTTACAATGCTCTTTTGCATTAGCACAGATGCTGAAAAGCAAATTCTCAGCTGGTTGGTCTCACGCAGAAGGTGTGCTACACTAATAACTGTGTATGGGGGAAGCACTGCCGACTCACAATATAACAAGTTAAACTGCGTGTTGTATTAGCATTATTCTTAATGCTAATGTAATGTCTATCCACTAAGGCAGCATTGTTAGATTGTTAGTACTGTAGATTGTAATGACAAAAGGAATTAGATGGGTTTTCTATGTTAAATCAATCATTAAGCAGTGCTATAATTATTTGCTGTTGGGAACGCTCTTTTTTCTATTGTAAAATTGACACAGTCTATGAACGTAATTGCTGTGTTTTCATCCTAGGGCCCTTTAAGATTAGAGTCTGGGAGGAAGATGTGGCACTTCTAATCCTTCTGACATTTCAGAGGGACTATTCTGGCAGGAATAATATCACATCACCGTGTAATTAATCAGTGCATTTTCCTGTGGTCTGTGAAGCCTGTGTTTCCCTCTGTATTCGAGAGACAGAGAGGTGGCATGCACGAGCCTTCTGCGGCTTTAATTACAATGTGATGCTGGGTCCAATTATATTCTTGGGCTATTTGACCTTTTCAGGTTGTATATATTCAGACCATTTCACTGATACCAGGTTGAAAAATTTTCAGCATCAATGTATGTAGGTTTGAGATCATTGGATACCTGTTTCCCTAATTTCCCTGTGAATAAGAAAGTCTTACAGAGTATAGGTGGTAATGATGACATTAAATTAAGAAAGAAAAGCCTTTATAAGCTAAATTGGCATTCTTTCATCTTACAGATGATAGGGCCAGCTAAGTGGGAACCTTTGTTAAGGTATGATACCTTTCTCTCTCCCTCTTTCTCTTTCTCTCTCTCTCTCTCTCTCTCTCTCTGTCTCTCCCTGTCTGTCTCCCATACACACATACATATATGTTTTTTTCATATTACATCGCTGAATACTTTCCAGACAGCCTATGTATATATGTATGTGTGTGTGTGTATACACACACACATACATACATACATATAACATACACAAAGTCTGACAATTAAGTTAGCGAACTCATCCTAGAAAAAGTGCTACAAACCTCATTGCTGAATAGCACTAAGGTCAGCTTCAAAATACTTCCCTTGACAAGCAACACACAAATAAAGCAACTAGTCTACCCTTCAAAGCAATTTTGGAACTCTTTTTTGGGAATGGCCATCACAGCTGTTGTCGTATTATCTTTGACATCCTAAATGTCACCAAAATGTCTTCCTTTCAATATTTCCTTTATCTTCAGGTAAAGAAAAAAGTCATCGAGGGCGAGATCAGGTGAGTAGGGAGGGTATTCCAACACAGTTATTTGTGTACTGGCTAAAAACTCCCTCACAAACAGTGTCATGTGAGCTCATACACTGGGGTGATGCAAGACCCATCCAGGATCTATTGATGAAAAGTCCAGGTTGTTTTTGTCTACCAACTTTTTCATGCAGCCTTTTCAGCATTTCCAAATAGTAAACTTGATTGACTATCCAGTTGGTACAAATTCATAATGAACAATCCCTCTGATATTAAAAAAAGGTTAGCAACATCATTTTGACTCTTGATTTGGACTGATGGAAATTTTTGGTTGTGGAGAATTGACAGACTTCCATTGTGCACTTTGGTACTTGGTTTCAGGGTCATATTGGTACACCCATGTTTCATCACTAGTAACAACGTGGCTCAAAATATTTCCTTGCCTCTCCAAAAGGTCTTGGCAATCTTCGATTCTCCTTTGCTTTTGTTTATCGGTGAGCTCCTTTGGGGCCTTACCCTTTGGGATTTTTGCACACACCTTTCTTATGCCAAGAATTTCAGGTAAGGTTTTTCCTAACTGTTTCTCTATTAATGTATACTTCATCTGCTATGCTTCTCACAGTCAGCTGATGATTCTGATGCACAGTTTGATGAATTTTTGCAATGTTTTTGTTAGTTCTGCTCATTACTAGCTGCCCTGACCTCTCTTCATCAGGGACACTTTCTCTCCCCTCAGAGAAACGTTTAATCCATTTGTACACTGCTGCTTTCCTCATGGCATTATGCCCATAAACTTGTGCTAACGTGTCCTGATTTCACTTTCACTCTTGCCAAGTTTAACAAGAAATTTAATATTTGTTTATTGCTCTAATTTAAGCTCTGACATTCTCACAACAGCACACAAAAACATGCAACAACAATAATGAACGCCACTCAGCAAGACACCGCTACAGGTCGACATAAACACAGCTATGAGACACAGATACACCAAGGTAATGACACCTTACTGAGTTGTTGGTACAGTGCTGCCAACATAAGCGCACAGTGGTAAATTCATGAACTTAATTGTCAGATTTGGGGCACGATGACAGTTCTGACAGAAAAAAAGTTCAAAAATTGTTTTGAAGGGTGGACTAGGCACTAGCGTCAGTGCATAGCTTCCCAAGGGGCGTACTTTGACCTTAGTGATATTCAGCAATGAGGTATGTAGCACTTTTTCTAGGATGAGTTCACTAAATTAATTGTCCAACCTCATACACACACACACAAATTTTCTCTCTACATACACACACACACACACACACACACACACACACATACATATACACACACACACACACACACACCTCTATCTCTATATAATATATATACCTCTATGTATAATACATATACCTCTATATAATTCCTCTATATAATCTAATTCTCTGTATCTATCTTTAAACTAAATATAAAGAACCTCCATCTTATGTACCTATATTTGAATTTAAGAGAAAATAATCTGTGTTTGTTCCAAGGACAATTTATCTAAATGACTTAGCAATGTCATAAAATTAATTAAACACCTGAAACAGAACTATGTGTGGTTTCAGCCTTGCATGCAGTTATTATTAATATTAATATCAATAAAAATGAGAGAGGAACTTTTATTTGCAGGGCAATAGAGTATGTGCTGGAAAAGATATTTGAGAGAAAGACACATTTTCTGTTCCCTTCCTGTCTCCAAGTCCCCAAGAAAAATAAGTAGGAATACACAGCTAGAGTAGAGAAGAATATGTGTTAGGGTTACAGGAGCTCTAAATATATGAATTCAAAGTAGAACAAAATAACGTGTGTTGGGTATTTTGAGATGGTTTCATAGGAGTGAGATCTTTGCCTCAATCTTGTTGTGTAGAAAATGAGGAACTAATGGAAGTTTTTATGCAGCAGTATATTATGTTAGAAGTAATGATTTAGTGAGATTAACTTGAAGTGGATGATGAACAGGGAGTACAAGGAAGAATAAATGGAGACTTCGGGAAGGCTGCCTTCTTAGAAGTATGGGGCTATGTGATTATGGATTCAGCTGAGTCTGAAATAATAAAACTCAGTGCTGATTGGGAACAGAGGGAGAGGACTCCAAGCAGATGCATGAAGCACCGTGAATACTTGTCATTAGAGAACTCTTCGAAACATTAATATGCAGTTTATATATGCAAACTACACATGCATGGTACATGCAAACATTGGGTACACGTGTGCCCAATACACTATACGAAATTGTATGCATTTTATTTTATTCTCACAACTCTATAAGGTGGTTAATATTAACTCCATTTTACAGATGTGAATAAGAAAATCCATTCGCTCAAGTTCAAAAAGCCAAACCAAACTGAACCGAACCGAGTGACATGGTAAGTGTTCAAATCCGGGCCTTCTGATTCCATGCATCATATTCTTTCCACTCAGTTTCCAAATTCAAAGTCAGAAAAGGTAAATCTATTAAGTCTCTATGTGCAAATGTGAAACTTTTCATTGTTAGTTATTTTTCAAATCTGTGCTAATGAGAGAAGGGGAAGCAAAACTACGGCCTTAATTGCAGTTCGCAGAGTGAAAACGCGTGGTGACTGAACAGGGTTCTTGTCTGTGACAGGTGCTACTTAATGATTCATCATCTATTAAGGCAAGGCCGTGGGAAAATACAATACGGCTGTGATTTTCAGGACTCATAATTCATTTTTTCAAGGAAACAGGATAGATAGTGTGGAGACTATGAGAATTCAGGAAATATTTATGACTCTTTATTTGGTTGACTTTTATTTATTTGATTGTTTTTCACTTTGCTGTTCCCTCCCTTAACCTTCACACAGTCAGGGATTCTCCGTGCATATATATTCACACGCCCACCGGAGGAGGCCTGACTGGCCTTCCCAAGAGCAGGTCTCTGATGCTCCTGTGTTGTGTGATTTCCTGTCTATCCTTAGCTTTTTCTTTAAGACTCCTGCTTTCCTCAGCTCCACTGCCCAGCTCATATCGACGCCTGCAAGTCTTCCCACCTGCACAGTCAGCCCTATGCAGGGCAAAAGTCGGGAGTCCCAGCACTCCACACTGGGTGGTGTTCAAAAGAGCACCTCATCACTGTAAGGTCAACTTGGGAATTAGCAGACAGAAACCTAACCCCTGAACTGCCATATTATTCCTCAGGTTCTCACCCTGCTGTGCCCTAGATCCTTATAAGAATGGAGTTTCTGACCCTACACACCCAAGCCCGATACCCTTTGTGGTCTTCATGCTTAGACTGTGCTTTTTATATTTTCCTGGGGAAGAGAAAATTTCTCATAAAACTCTTCTTTGGCATAATGGACAAGGTACTACATGCCATTGTGAATTCTCATCTGGTTTTACTGTAAGGGACAACCCAATGAGAAAAGAAAGGAATGAATACATAAATATCTCACAATATCTTTTACATGATTTTAAATTACATGAAATAGAACACCAGCACACAATTTTACAAGAACGATTACAAACAAAACAATATCCATTAACTGCAATGGAAGTGTTGCAGTTCATCTCTGGTGAAGGCACAAAGAGGCCTGAGAAAGGGTAATGGTGGCCAAACCAGTCTATCCATCAAGAGATACCTCTTGTGGCCAGTGATCATAAGGGAACTTTATGTGAGTAAAGTATGACTGAGTGGAGCCTCTGACATCTGAAATAGCAAAAGGAGAAGAAATTGGAGAGTGATGGTTTATTATTGTATTTTCTTCCAAATTTCAATTTACTTTTCAATTCTAATTTACCATTTAAAGCAGGTAAATTCATTCTGCAAATATAATCAAGGGATGTTCATATTGCATTAATAGATTGCTTTAGTTTTGTACTTCTCACAACTTAATTATTTAGAACCCAATTCCCTTATTCGACATTAGCATATTAAGGCGAAATCTAATTTGCAGTAAGCAGCTTGAGGCCACAGAGCCACAGAAAAGAGTATTTGGAGGAAAGCAAACATGTTGAATGTTTTATCTCAGAGACGCATCCAGGAGCGGACGGATATGTTCTTCACTTGCATCTCGTAGTATTTCAGTTCAGTAAAGTAATGTGGGTATTTTGGCAGGTTTGCTTGCATTTTAAGAATCTTTGTTAGTTTCCCTTCTGAATGGGGTTGGGTGGGTACAAAAATAAGTAAGAAAGGAATAAAGAAAAGGAAAAAGAAAATCAGAAAAGTGAAAATACTGAGCCAAATTTCGCCTTAGCGATGATTGGTAAATATTTAATCATTTTACATTTGAATCATTTACAATTCTAGGCTATTTATTATCTTGCAGTATTGAACTTGTCAACCCAGCTATCACCCTCCCCACCTAAACTGCTGTATGGCCTACCTCACAATGTATTCCAAGAACAGGATGGGTATTACTATATTAAGTAAAAGGTAAATTAATACAAATTAGAAAACATCTCTACAGAGCACCTATTACGGGCCCAGTCATTTGCTAGGCACTGTAGTTGATAGCAATTGTAAGAGAAATGTCAACTGACCCTCCGTTCAGGGTTCTCGGGATTTAGGTAAGTACTATTTTCCACACATTGAACATTGATATGACAATGTAGTCAAGAATGGACTTGTGTCTTTACATAAAATTCCGGAATTGCTAGAGGACTTAGAAATAGAAGAGGTTAGGAAGGCCACATTCACAGAAAGTTAGTTCTGCCCTGCTGAGTAAGTAGAAAGGATAAGGCCATGGCTGGGCAGAAAGAACGGAATAATCCTTGCATTTGGACTTGGAAGGAGGGGTACAGAGGAGAGATAGGCTTAAAACTCTCTCAGACACTTTATGAAGCCATCTGAGTTTGGCCATTAAAAAAAAATAACACCCACATATAATGATTGCCTCTTCCTAAAATGAGATCTGAACTCTAGTTTGAAGCTCCAGTGATGGGTAATTCAGCGGAAGCCGCCTTCGGCAATTTGCAAAGAGCTGTCTGCGGATACAGCCTTGCTCTTCCTTAATGATAATATTTGTCTTTAAGGAGATGAAATGAGTCATGGTCAAATTTCACAAGTTCATGCATTAGATTGACTGACTCATCCACTATGTCCAACTTTTAGCCTCCTCTAACTCAGTTTAATTGACAAAGAAACCCAAATTTTGAGTGACTCCAAAACAGATCATTAATGGGACAACTGGGAGAAAGACATGAAAAGCAGCTTTTATATTCCTATTACTGAAAGTTTACAATCAAAAAGTACTATGTTTAGATAAGCCTATTATATGTTTTAAAAAGTGGCCATGGTAGCTCTAGTAAATGGTTCACTGAATTCACAACCCACACCTCTATCTAGACTTTGAAAGCATATGCTCTTTCACAGTCTTCACTGTGGAACACCAGAAACCATAATAGCTTTGGAGACAGACAGCCATTGCTTTAAATCTCTCCTCTCCTGTTTGTCATTTATTATCTGTGTAATCTTGGACATATCTATTCAATTCTTAGAGTTTCATTACACTTATCTGTTATAGGTTGCCATGTTTATTAAATGCAGTAGCATACTGGACTGTTCAGTACAGTGCCACAAATAGTGTAACCACTCAACAAATATTAGTTACTAATCATTATTATTGTTGTTGTTATTATTACATTCATCAAACACTATTGCTATTACACTTTTCTTCCATGAAGGCAAAACCCCATTTTCTGGGAAGTCCAATCCTTCCCAGTGTGACTCAGACAAACCCAAATAAGTTAAGCAATTTGTGATAATCCCAGTGACTGCCAGAGTCTCACTTAGTGTTTGCCTCTGGCCAATGAAGAAATGAGGGGAGGTCACTTCCGGGAGACATTTTTGAATATCTCTTTTACTGCTACAAAGGCATATGAGGAAAAAACAGTTCATCTTCTCTGACATGTTCTATTTCTGCATACAACACTTGGGACTGAGATAGACACATGTGGCAATAACGGACACTGGACAATGACAAAGGCAACATGTAGGGAAACATGTAAAAAAAATGTGCCACATGTAAAAGACAGAAGTAATCCAATTCACATGTCAACATGGAGCCACCGAGTTAACTAGTAAAAGAGCTGAGTACTTACTGTTACTTAGAAACTTATTTCTCTTCTTTTAAAATACTAATTTCAAGGGAGTTCCCTGGTGGTGTAGTGGCTTGGGGCTTCGGCGTTGGCGCTGTCGGCGCTGCGGCCTGGGTTCGATTCCCAGTCAGGGAGCTACCCACATACCAAAAATCAAAAAGAAAAATAAAATAAAATACTAATTTCAGGGGGTTCCCTGGTGATATAGTGGCTAGGCTTCGGCACTCTCAACGCTGCAACCTGGGTTCGATTCCCAGCCAGGGAACATCTAATATTAAAATACTAATTCAAAGCATATTTTCTTCTTCCTGCATCCTCAAACAACCTAAATGATGCATTAGAAAATAAATTTATTTTTTCTCCTGGCCCTATTCCTTCCATATATAAACACACATGCAAAGATACATACATACATACATACATAAGTGCATAAACACACATATATATATGAAAGACCAAGGCTGACCCACAGGAAGGCCAGCCCCAAGTGTGAACCAACCAAATGGGCAGCCTATTAAATAACAATTCAATTTTATTTTATTTGACTATAATTAACCAAGACCCTGCTATGGTAAATAATCACAGGCTGCAGAAAGATAAATAACACAGTCTCTTCTCTCAGCTGACTGATAGTCAAGCACAGAGAGTAAGTGCATAAACAACTATCATCCAAGGTTGGGTGTAGTCTTAGAAGTGGTATAAGGTTGAGAAAGGAAAACACACAAGAGATAGGTCATGATCTCCAACAGTAGAAGCATCCATTTATATTACAGATAATATGCATTCTTGTTCCATTTATTTAGCACTATAATCAGTACATTTAGTCGAACGGAACTGTCCCTTCTTATGATAGTCACCAACATCTAATACTTATTTTTTTGCGATGTTTATCTTTTCCCCTAACCCATTTAATATTTATCAATTTCACAACAGAAATACTGGCTTTCACCTCCTTTGTAGAATAAAAACACATAGGATGATGCTAAATACCATCTCTCTGGACATGATAAGGAACTGGAAAATAGGAACCAGTGACAGAGGAAAGAATCCTGGAGGAACTGTGGTTAGTTGATTCCTGAATAAAGACTGGTAGAGAAGAAGACAGAGGCTATTCTTAGAAGAATGAGTAAAGGCACAGAGGAGGGTGAATTTCCTATGACAATCTGGGCTGAGTCAATTGTGTACAGCCTCAGTTTTTGAGGAACTTTTTTTGAAAACAGTTGCTGAATGAAATATAAACGTGTTGTGCCTTAATTCAGTGGAACAATACATCCAGGTAAAACTGTAGAGAGGTCAACACGGCAGGATCTGGGCTGCATTCTACTACACAAACAAGTGTCTAGTGAGACCATCCCAAAGTCCTAAGCAGAATGTCCTAAATGCATGAAGTTGAGAGGGGAGGAATACACAATAGATAGCACTGGAATAGTCCAGAGAACATCTGAAAAGGTGGTGAAAGCTGAGGTACTTTGATTAGAACTAATAACTGATGTGTCCACTAATGTATCTATATGCATGCATTATCTTTCTCAGATTCATCTGATCTGCTGTCTGAGCCAACTTTTTCAGGGATTTTGAAGGCAGTTGTTTTTTCCTTGTTTTTTTTTTTTTTTTTCACTTCAAGATTCAGACACCCTAAGAACACGTTCCAGTTCTCTCTCCCAGGCTGCCACAGCTCTTTGAGTAGACATTTGAAGAACTGTCAGAATCAAGAGACAGAAAGCGGAAAGGGCAGACAAGGAAGCAGAAGGCAGTGCAAAAAAATAGGAAGTGCTGCAGTCGCTGGCCATTGTGCCAATTTCATGCTTTCACACCTTTGAATGAGTGTTCAAAGTGTTTCATTTTGGGAGCCTCAGACAGTGGAGCACTGATTGCAATGGCTTCAGGCATTTCAGGGCACAGCTGGCCACTCGGCCACCCCTGTGTCCATGGCAGTTTTCTAAAAATAAGGGAAATAAAATATAGGTTATTTTCAGCTCTGATGGGTGAACCTCACTGTGAACAACTGTAGGATCAGTATTGTTTTTTTTTTTCCTCCTTTCTTTCATTTTCTTTTTTCAAACACAGCCCAAGCCACATCATCTTTGAGGGGTATGATACTTCTTTCATACAGCATGGAGGAAACAGCAAAAAAGATAGATGTCATTTAAGATAAATAATAACATATTCTGATTCTGGGCTAACCCAGGGGTCTAGCCAGTCCCAAATTCTGTCTTAGAGAAAGAAACAAAAAATAAAAAATAAAAGCTGAAGGAGGGGCAGATAAATATTCTAAAAAAGCTGTTATGTTATACTTGCTAAAAAATAAAAACACTTTTAAATGAGTGGTTTTATATAAAATTATTGTTTATTAAATTTTAATTAAACTTATTTAAATGTGTTGCCATATTACCTTTCAGAATAATGAATGTGGTAAATAGTGTCCCCAAACTGTTTCTTCTTCTATATTCCCCATTTCAGAGCTACATGTCAGAAGATCTGAGTTACTATACCGGTATTATTACACTTAGCAAGTCACTTAATTTCTGTGGCACCCCAAGTTACTTATCAGTAAAGTGAGGATTAAAATATCTGTTTTCATATAACAAAAAGTCACAGAATTACTTAAAATTTGAGGAATTTTATAAATAATTTAATTTATTTTATTTTACAAATGATAAAGTTAACCAGGTCACACGGTGAGTGAGCTACTTTTAATGAGCACACAGCTGTCCTAATTACTGACATGTGTATTTTACACATCATTATTATCATTATTTTTGCTTCACATAAATATTCTATTCTTATAAATTTAGTCTATTCATCCTTATTTCAACCATCAGTATTACAACCTTTCTAATGTATTTCCCCACAATTGGCCACCTTTTTGGAAGTCCTTCACATATCTCAATAACATCTATCTCACTTCAGGAGAAAACTAAGGACATACTCATATTGGCAGTCTTCCCTGACTGCCCTTGCAAACACAGTATCTTCTCCTTTAATAAGTGCATAGCACCTAACAGCTTCATCACTTAAATCATCTATCTATGAATCAGTGACTAATACATGCAGCAGCCTAGGCATGACAGAGGACCCATACTCACATTTCTTTGTCTTCTCAGCAACTAGAACTGTGTCCTGAGCCACAATTTCCTTATGTACAAAAGGGGAATAATAATAGTATGTATATTATAGGAATTTTGTCAAGTTTTCACTTTATACCAGTGCTTTCTGAAAAAAAATCCAGCCATAAATGCCTCTATTTTTTCATATAACATGGCTGGATACTTTTTGGACAGCCCTCGTATATGCATATCACCTTAGAGCAGTGCTTGACTCATTATATATTATTTGTTTTTGATGATGATGATGCTTTGGATGGTTAAAAAACATTGTCTTCTGGAGGAATGCTGACCAAATCCCCAAACACCATTCCTAATAGGCACATGCTAGAAAGTAAATAAATTATTAAGCTAAGTGCTCCTTCATTCTTCTTTAAAGAGAATTCCACTTCTTAATTCCCTGAATGCTTGAGATTGTCTAAATTTCTTAGAGCCGAATTGAAAATACAATAGGACATATATTTCTAGAGCAATTAAGCTTTCACTGCTTTGCCTTAGGGTTCTGCTTTCTTATATCTTTGGTTTATAGGTAATGTGAGTTTAAGATTAGGGACATTTCTAGATCTTATTAAAAGTACTTGATCCTCGCAAACTTTAAAGACTTTGCCATGCACAGAGATGGGGGAACATTGGCTCTCTTTTACACTGGAGGAGACAGTGGTACCAGAAATACTTTCCCCTACATCTAGAATTGCTGAAACTTTAGACACTAAATAGCAGACAAACCATGTATTTAGTTATGATGGGAGCATACTAAAAGGCAGCATAAAAAGTACTATCAACTGGAACTCAGGATATCGGAGTTTTATCTTAACTTTACTTCTGAGTTTGAGTCAAACAGTTCCTTGAGATAAAGTTTCCTCATATGCAGTCTTCTGGAGTCCAATTGGACTTAAGATTCTTTCAAGTTAAAAATTCTGAAAAAAACACTATATTTGGATAGAATTAATAGTCAAACTCCAGGGCCAATTTGGGCTAACTTTGTGCTGGTTAACACTGCAGGATTTTCCACTAATAGACCAGTGTTTTTGTATCATCCAGTCATGCTTAGAATTACACATTCTGAGCTATAAGATTTTACAAAATTAAAAGGAGGAAGGCTACATCATCTTACGGCCCTCATTCTACAGAGAATGACAAAGTGATCTTTTGTGCCTAGAACCAGTTAAACAATTAATTCATCAATACAATGTGACTGAGTATGTGCAGAGACCTTAAAAATTGTTGAGTGTGCGTAAGGGTGACAGGAGAAGAAAGAAGTCTTTTTCCATAGCGTACCTTGTTTGACAGATAAGACTTCAAAAATCTGAAATAAAGTCCTTAACTTCTTTTACTTTCTTTATATTGCAAGAACATTTTGTAGCCATAAGTTGGTTTAGGGCATTTGTGTAGTGTTTTCATGTCATATTATATTATAGTGGGGTCATTTGAAAAATTGGTCTATTAGTACACAGTTAACATATTTTTGCATTCTTTGGAAACAGTCATTGATCTCTTTGTAGATATTTACTCTGAGTATCTACACTACGTCATCTGTAACTCTTTAAAAATAATTCATCACTTCATAGTTATGAGTTTATATTTACACACACACACAAACACACACACACACACACACACACACACACACACACACTACCTTTCTAATACCCTGTATGAACTTAAAGGATAAGAAATATTTCCTTTTTATATGTATGTTCTCTAAGACCTACTATAATATCTGAAACATAAAGTGATCCTATGTCCCAGTTAGCTCCCAAAATAACTGATTTATGCCCATGGCCCTAGCATAATTATTATAACTAGCACTTCCATTCACACATAAGACAGTTCTTATTAGTTGACAAGTTACTTTTGATCAACCAACTCATACATATATGTTCCCCATAAATATTTGTAAATGATGAATCTGCAGAATAAGACCCCCTCCTTGAGTCTGTGTCAATACTCATTTTCTATCTTACAAGGTTATCATGGAGCTCCTGAGAGCAGAGTGCATACGATGAGAGCAACCAGGAGAATTACTTTAGGAATCATAAATATGTAAAGTTTGATGTAAATGTGGAAGACTTTTAATTTCCTTTTCAAAGCAGGGATTCTTCTACAGATTTCCCAAAAGTAGCCACATATCCTTGGCATTTTTAGGAACTGAATATATTTAATGTATGTGCCAAGTTTTGTCCTAAGTGCCAAAATGCAGCAGTGACTAGAACAGATGTGTTGCTCGCATTTATGACACACAGGACTTAACGGACGATGCAGACAGTACACAAAAAACATCAAACACATAAACATATAATAGAATTATGATACTTGCCAGGAAAACGTCAAGGTGCTATATGACCAAATATCAAGGTTCTAATGTAGGTGAGTGTGTCAACGGGTAGGCTTCTCAGGGGAAGTGGCATTGATGTTTGGATTTGAATGGTCACTAGAACAGTGTTTTGCAAAGAATGTGGAGGAAGAGTGTTCCTGGCTGAGGAAGAGCATACAGAAAAGTTCTGAAGTGGAAAAGAGCTTTGAGACTTTAAAACCCTGAAGGATGACTAAGACAGCAAAGGGGAGGGTCGTGATGGAGGTGAGGGTCGTGATGGAGGTGAGGGTCGGTGCAAAGGGCTACTGGAGTGAACAGCCGAAGCCAAGTCCTGTACACTGCACAGGTGGGACCACAGCTGACTTGAAGCTGCCCATTCTCTAATTTACCCTCAACCCCGCTCAAATTAATGGGCCTAGAAACTATGTCAGTGGAACAATCCTCCTGTTCACAGCTGACGGACTTTCCCCATCTTTAGTGTTTTCTTAACATTAAATATTCATTCACTCAAGGCGGTGGGGGCAGGAACTTGGGAGAAGAGTGAAGAGGAAGACCAGATTTATCATTTCAAAGAAAACCACTCCCATCTCTGGGACTATCTACTCCTCTCTTGTTTTGCTTCCTCTTCTCCTTCCTTTTTTTTTTTAATTAAAAAGGGCATTTACATGCTAATTGGATCTTTATTCCTTGAGAGTCCCTCCGCTCTTGTAAACGCTTCTCCTTCTGAAACATTTAATCTCCAGCTTGAAACATCACTGTTGATTGCAGTGGAAAAACCTGTGATGTCACAAATGGGGGATTATGACTTCAGAGGGGAAATAAGAAAGCAAGACAGACAGTTTCAAGAGACCAAGATCTTTTATTTATGAGGACGTCTCTATTAATCAAAAGGGGAGAGAACTACCAAACATATAGAAAATGACAGCAGAATTGTAGCTAAATAAAATGTTCTTCAAAATTATCCTGGCAATGTCACATTCTCTTTAGAGAATGCCTGAGAAATACGATTGCATAGGATAAGTTTGAGATTCTGAATCTCCCTATCCTCCTGCTGGAGAAATACTTAGCCCTGGGGTAACTGAAGGTGTAAGCAGGCCACAGCTCTGCCACGTTCTGCCTACAGTACACGGTGTGTGACATTGCGCAGGGCCTCTTCGTGATGTGCTTCAGCTGGGTGCCTGAAAGAGCTAGCTCTCCTCCATTCCACTTTGCCACTGAGAGCGTTTGGCTCTGAGGTGTATTTTTTTTTTTTTGAAAGAGTTTAACTATAAATTCAATTTCTTTAATAGCTAGAATATATTCAAGTAATATTTTTCTTTTTGGGTGAGTTTGGGTAGTTGTGACTTTCAAGAAAGCGGTCCATTTTATCTAAATTATTGACTGAACTTATGAACATGAAATAGTTCACAGTGTCCTTACTACCCTTTAATGTCTATGTAGGATCAGGAGTGGTGTTTCGGCTCTCATCCCTTTTACAGGTAATATATGTCTTTTTTTTTTTTTATCATATTGGCTAAAGATTAATCAGTTTTATTGTTCTTCTCCAATAAATGGCTTTTGTCTTTATTGGTTACCTGATTTTAGACCTTGCTTTTCTGACCTATGTACATAAGGCTATAAGTTTCCTGCTAAGTACATTCTGATATTCGATTAAAAAGATTTAAAAACATTTTTCCTTCAATATTTTCTCTTTGTGCCATTCGTGCTGATTTAGTACTGTTTTGTTTAATTTATAAGTATTTGGACATTTTATAGGTATATTTCTGTTATTAATTTCTAATTCAACTATGCTATATTCTGAGAAAATACTTTGCATTATTTCTATTTTAAAATTTTTGTTAGGTTATTTTGGTAGATGCTTTCTGGTCATTGGAGAAGAATACATGTTCTGTTGTTGCCTGAGTGTTCTATAAGCATCAATAAGATCAAGGTGGTTGACAGTGTTTTTTGGTAATATATATCTTTTCTGCTTTTATTGTTTATTTGTTGAATCAATTATGTAGAGAGAAATGCTGAAGTTTTCATCCATAACTGTGGATTTATCTATTTCTCAGCTCTTTATGTCTGAGCTAAAACTAGAAGCCCCCAAGATTGTGCTTGTCCACTAACTGAATAAAAGTTCCTACTGCTCATCATCAAAAAAAAAAAATCACTTAAGGTTTATGTACAGATGACTATATGCTGAATGTTGATTTGAGGAAAAAACAAACAAACAAAAACAAGTTTAAATGTTTTATCATTCCAGGTCAATTTTTTTGGACCTATTTTTTCAAATTTATTGCTATAGTGTGAGCTCTTGGCTTTGATGAACCTTGACAGGTGGACAATGCAGTGGGACAAAGGAAATAAAAGCTTAAAATAATCCTCATTTTATGAGAATCACTGGTCATTTGAAAAACTAGTTTCAATAGGAATATCCATCACTCAAGCATCCCCTCCCCCCCGGAAAAAGGACATTCAACACAAGAACAACTTCAAAAGAGCTGATAGAAAGATATGTAAAAATGTTTAGATAAACGTGGGACAAATTCTAAAATCAGAAACCAATTTAGAACTGGATCAATTAAAATGGTGATCACTTAAGACCCTAGAATAATAAGATTTTAAATATCATTAATTAGACAACAACAGAAAAGCAATAGCAATAACAACTACAAAATAATAAAAACTGTTATTTGGCCTCCAGCCCAAATCTACTGGTTTAGCGGAGTTCAAACATAAACTCTTTCATAAAGGCTTCCTTAATCTTAACCAAAAACAAATAAATGCTTTCATGTCTAAAGTACTTATTTTCTTCACTGCACCTAATTCTAATCTGACTCTAACTATAATGTGAATTAAAGGTGTGGAAATAAACAAAGACCAATTAAATGAGAACAAGCAAAATCTATTTATTTAGAGCTGGCTATAACAAGGTAGTCAGCCATCTCTTGGGTTTGGCGGAGACTCAAAAGCAGGCAGATCAGTGGGAAAACTCCATGAAGAAAAAAGGAAGGCTTCAGGTAGTCCCTGCTTGGGTGGAGGTGGTTAGCATGGAGAAACTGCAGGTGGGCTAACTAGAAGTGTAACATCCTATGGGATTGGTTGGAGGTGCATATTTCTCTTCTCTGGTTGGTCTTCAACTGAAAATGGGGACAAAAATTATGGCTGCCAATTATTATTAACCAAGTCCCAGCTACTCTGGGCCAATTGTGATAGGGGTTATTTTTTTGGCTTCCTAAATTGTTTCTAGAGTTAGTGGTCTGACTTGGTCTGAGTTTCTGCAAGTATGAATTATAGCAAATAGGAGGCTGGTTTCTTGGGCTGGTTACTGTAGAAAGTGGATTGGTTTCCTAGGCTGGTTACTACAGGTTGTGGGTCAGAGTCTATATGGTTTGGTGATTGCCTATTTGTATATTCAGTCTCTCAATGGTAAAGAAATAAAAGTCCCCAGTATTCAGACCTGACCTAATAAAAATGACCTATCTCTGGACTTCCTCCTAAGCAAGACATAGTCCCAAGTCTCAAAATTAGACTTGAACCAGAGTCATCCACATTAGGACTCTTAATTTTTGCTGAGGGAACTGTGTACAGGAAAAGGTTTCAAGAAGCCCTAGGTAAGTCAGAGCTCTATATATCCATATTAATAATAATGTTGTGTTAGAAAAGCACTTCACAACTTTGGTTATAGAATATATTACTTAAATTAGGTATTTTCCTAACTTTTTAAATCTTGGATTTTTAAATTATAAATGAATTTAAAGAAGATCAGTAGTTTTGCAATCAGACTATACAAAAATTATTGGAAACCCATTAGTATTTTCAGTATTTCATGTAGCTTAACAGAAATAAATACCGCAATGAGACTGCACAAGCTAATAAAAATAGTACATACCAATCATTTTTCTTAATGCATTAATATTAATTGTACATGATGATATGAGTCTTTGAATATTAGTAACTTAGGTAGATAATTCTTCATAAATATGGAAGATCCAAACTATTTTGAATAGCAGGACTCTTATGTAAAGGACACACTTGTCACCTTATTGTAAAATAATGAAAAAACTCTTGATGAATGAATTTTAGGGTCTATTCTGATTTCCACAATTTTATGCCTATAACAGATTTGTGGTACTAATATTTTTAAAAATTATGAAATAAAGAGAAACATCTTTAGTGGGGTTTATTAAACACAATTACAAAATGTAATTAACTCTAAAGAAATATAATCAATCCAAACACACATAAATTTCAGTTTGAATTTGTAATGAATACGAATTCAAAATATATTTCTTAATGGAAAAGAGACTGGAAGTAGCCAAAATAGCATGTTATTTTTCTTTTCAAATAATTCTGATAGGAAGTTACTTTGATGAAAATTTAAGATTTGTCATTAGTTTTCTGAGTAATGGTTGCTTAAGTGAGCTTAAAAATTGTCTCATTATCTGATATTTAAACATTTTTCTTAGATTGAACTTTTATTACTGATTTTCTCATTATACTTTTTGTTATTAGGACATTAAAATGTAAACTTCCCAAATCATTGTGGTTTCTCAATAGTGAAGTCTGGAACTGTAATGCTCAAAATGCATTTATTTGTTAGCAGAGTACACATACTTCTTATTTATGCTATATTTATTGGGTTAAAATGTTAAGAAATAATATATGCCCCTTCCCCAACTCCATTCAACATTTGGAATGAACATTCTCCAACTCTTCAGGATCATTTCCACAGGGCTATACTCAAAGATTTGCTTTGCTCTCATTGAGCACAGAGGAGAAAGAACTTGAGAGGAATCCTTAACAGGAAGATTCTCAAGTTTTACTCCATTGTCTCTTATAATTGCCCCATTTAAGTGACAGAAATGCACTGAATGCTAGCTTTTGCAAATTGAGATGATGGGAAACACAACTTACAAATTTCCACCTCCACTATTTTAATAAAATAAAAGTTACATGCAACGTTTGAAACCATAATCAGGAAGAATTCAAGGCCTGAAGGAATTGATTTTGTTAAGGTGAGCTCCTATTTTCTCCTTAAGATCCAATAAAATGCTTTCCATAATAAAATGACACATTTCCAGACACCAACTGCAACATCTAATTGCACATTATTATTTTATCTTCACGGCAGTGTTATCAATATATTAACAAAAATAAAACTCTAAAGACACAAAATTCCCCAAAAGTAAATAAAGGTACGACACAAACAGTGATTACCTTATTCTATTTCCTCTGAAATGTTTTTAACGAAACTCATATTTTGGTGAATGAACTGGAGAACTAGGCTACTTTGTACATACAACTTCAAAACACATATAGTAATTCAAGGTGATCTTGTCATCAATTCATTATAGGAAACAAGAAATTATTAAGTGATATAACTTGTTGGTGTATGTTTTACTCTGTTCATATAAACCAGTGAAGCAAGATCAATTTGTTTCTCGGTTGAATTAGTTTTCTTGTGGGCACCTCAAGCATATATTCAAGAACAGTTTCCAGGAAACAAATTTATTTTCCTGAAATGATGGTCTTTATTGGCAACATCTAGTTCTTTTAATTTTACAGTTGGTTTCCCAGTTATGATCTCTGTTTTCATGAAGCATGAGAAAAATCCTAGAACAGTTAAATGTGCTTAACATATAGTTTATGAATTAGTTTCTTCTTCAAATTGGCAAAAGACATAGAATAAAACTGCACTCTTAGTAACTCGGTCCTTTTTCTGACTCTCCCTGAACAGTCAAATTAATTGTCTTACATGCATCGTAGCTTGGTCATTGCAAATATTAAATGGTCTTGATACACACACACACACACACACACACACACACACACACACACACACCAATGAGAGAGAGAAAGGGCTTGGAAATTCCAGTTCCAGTCCTACTTCAACCATTTATTCATTGTGTATCTAACAGATATCAAGATATCATGTAAATCCCTTAAGTCTTGGGTTTGGGTAACTCAGAGACAGAAATACGAATTGAAAAGGTAAATAATTGAACATTGTTTAAGAAATATTATTTTTCTGTCTGGTATTATATCATTAACCAGCTCTAATAAAACTAAGACATCATGGGTTATATTTAGTGTTCCTAACAAAGGAAAAAAAATACCTCTTTTTGGTGCCTTTCTGCTGCATTTGAGGGAAGAAAGGAACACAGGTGCATTTTAAATGACTCTTCCAACTCTGTCAAGAAGGGCTTGTTCAGCCTGGGAGGGACTGCCATTAGTGAGTAAGTGAGAAGTGACATGCTCTGTTTCTCAAAGGGTTTCTTTGTGTCCACTTTGGTAGCTCTCATTACACTGCCTGAATCCATTAAGACAGAAACAAGGTTACCCCATGAAATGTTTTTGTGACTAAAAAGGACATGCAGCTCTTTAATCAGTGACAGAACATCTCCTCTGACAAGACTGAGTGATACAGTGCACTCTGGTCCCCCATCTCCCACAGAGAGGGAATATCCCTTACAAGGACACACAATATTCTCATTAAATTGCCGTTCATTGATCTATCAATGCTCCAGTAAAACAGTTATTCTGAATACGTTTAATGTAAATATCTATGTTAAATGAAACCACATCTTATTTTGTGTAATATCTAATCCATGACAATTCAACTAAGACCTTGAGGTTATGAGATAACTGTGGGCTGTTTCAGATTTTCCAGGAGTAAGGGTGACACTAGAATATTATCAAGGCAGGGAGGATCCCGTCTATTCCCAAGTAAAGCTGAAGCTGCTGAGTGAGTAGAGTGTGATGCCTGACACCTCCTTGCTTAGCAACTGTCTCAGATGGGATCTAAAGTGATTGTGTAACTTAAGACCCTAGGGGAAAAGTGGTCAGCAATATATGGCTGGCCTTACTGTATTTTTAAAAATATGTGTGGGTGAATATCTATCAGTATGATATATGACATCAGTAAAGAGTTATAGAAGGAACTTAATCAGCAAAAAAATTAGCTAATAGTGTTGGCTTTTGCACATATATACTAAATTGGGAAAGAACAAAACCTGGGTGAATGTAAAAATGAAGTAGAGCTCAGAGTTTCTCCATCCTAACTGGCTGGTTGGTACATAAGAAATATAATCTCCAGAGAACTGAAATGACTAACCCAGAGTTGCACAAAGAGTTACTATGTTATGTCTAAAATTCAGATGTCTGCTTCTTGTTTGAGGTATATGAATTTTACAAACCATACCATAATGATCAATAATTTATTCTGAAAAATACACTATTTGTGTAGCTATGGCTCATTGCAAGAAATGGCTGATCATTAACTGACAAATTCTTCTGTTTTGATGAAACCCCATGTGCATAATTATAGAACATCAAACTGTCTCTCTTTCCCTCTTCTCAAGTATTTCTCAAGACCTCAAGAGAATCTTAAGTGTGTTCCAGAACTGGCCCTCTCCCTTTGAGGGTGGCAGGTCCCTGAGATTAGCCTTGGTTACTAGATATCAGTGCTTTTCTGTTTGTGTTCTGCTGGCCTGTTGCTGCTGCTGATACTCCCAGCTTGTAACTCTCTTATACGTCTCAACGCTGAGGAACCCTCAAGGAGCATCTTCACTATCTACCACCATCTCCAAGCCCAAAGGCTACATTAGGGGCAGATACTATCATATCTCCAATTTCACTTCTCCACTCACCTCTTTCAGCCAATAGGTAGAATTCTACATGTAAATATGCCAATCAAATAGAATTCTCTGTGACTCAGTGATGGCTCCTACCTGCCATCACAAGTAACACCGTGTCTTCAAGTAATGCTCTCCCTGTCTAGGATCCTCATTATATAATCTGACTCAGTTACCTGACAAAACTTATTTCTATTGAAAATGTATTCTCTCTTCCTCATCTAACCTGAGCTAAGAGGACATTTAAAAGTCTCTTCAACAAATTGCATTGGGAAAACTAGATATCCATGCAAAAGAATGAAACTGGATACTTAACCTTGTACCATATGCAAAAATCAACTGAAAATGAACTAAAGACTCAAACATAAGATCTGAAATCTTAAAAACCTTAGAATAAAATATAATGAAAAAATCTTCATGATACTGGTTTTGGTAATTATTTCACAAATACAACATCCAAAGCACAGATAATAAAAACAAAAATAAACAAGGGGAAGTACATTAAACTAAAAAGCTTCTACACAACAAAGAAAGCAATCAACAGAGTGCAAAGGTAACTTATCGAATGGGAGAAAATATTTACAATTCATATTGTAACACCTGATCAGGTGTTAACCTCCAAAATATATAAGAATCTTGTACAGCCCAATAACAAAAGCAAAATAAAACAAATAAACAAACAAACAAAAAAAACCCCTAATAACCAAGTTTTTAAAATGGGCTAAGGGCTTGAATAGATATTTCTCCAAAGACATATAAATGACCAAGATTCATGAAAAAAATCGTTCAACTAATCATCAGGAAAACATAAATCAAAACCAAAAACTAATTAAAAAAACAAAAACAAACAAAAATAAAACAAAAACAAAAAAACAAGCCCTTCAAAAAAAGTGTTGGCAAGAATATGGAGAAATTGGAATCCCTGCACATCATCAATGAGAATGAAAAATGAAGCAGCCTCTCTGAAAAACAGTACAGAGTTTCCTCAAAAAAATTAAAAGTAGAGCTACTATCTGATCCAGCAATCTCACTTCTGAGTACATATTCAAAGAAATTGAAATCAGAATCTCAGAGAGGTATCTGTACTCCCATGTTCATCACTACACTATTTACAATAGCTAAGATGTGAAAACAACCTAAATATCCATCAACAAGAATGAATGGATAAAGAAAATGTGGTATATACATAAAATGGAATAATATTCCACCCTCTAAAAAAAAGGAAATTTTGCAGTATGTGGCAACATGAATAGAACCTGGGATGAAATAAGCCAGTCACAGAAAGACAAATACTGCCTAATTCCTCTTATATGAGGTACCTAAAATAGTCAAATTCATAGAACCAAAGACGAGAAATGTCAAAGGCTTGGGGAAAGAGGGGGAAATGAGGAGTTACTAACCAATAAGCAAAAATTTTCAGTTAAACAAGATGAACGAACTCTAGAGACATGCTGTACAAACTGTACCTAAATGCAACAATAATGTATTATCAACAAAATATTGTTTAGATGGTAGATCTCATGTTGTATTCTTACTACAATAAAGTAAAATTTCAAAAGAATAAAATTAATGTAGATAAAGAAAAGTCTTGGATTTTGAGTTTCTGTGTGCTCTCTACAGATAAATGTTAGTTGCACTCTTTTTCTCTGATAGAATCCATTTATTTAGGTTTGTGTTCTAAATGTGGATTAATGGGGATAATTGTCTGTCCAGTATATTTTTACTTGTAAGCCAAATGGAGGCTCAATCCAAGGACAGGGGCAAAAAAAAAATCCCTGTGCTATCCATTACTCAGTCTTGAGCCCTCCCAAAGTGTCCTGACGGATAGATGAGAAAATGCTAGTTTTCCCCAAATTACAAATCAACCTTCACTGATCACTTACAGACTGTGACTTTTCTTCTTTTTTTTCCCTCTCAGTAGTACTCATACTAGTTTTCTTCATTAGGCATAATAGTATTTGGCTTTGGAGAAAGGAGGCTTGCTTGGCCTGTGAAAGGAAAAGATCCAAGGATAACATGTATTTCTACAGGTTCGCTCATGTCACTACCTCAACTCCTTTTATGATTCCAGGCTATGAACTTTGCTCTAAGAGTATATTCACTGAAATTCACTCTATATCACACTACTACTATTTACACATCTTCTCCCCAATGTGCACTTCAGTTTATTTTGCATTTACTATGTGTGGACTCTTCAAAAATGACACCCACAAAATGGTGGTATCTTTGAATATATAAGACCATAAACAAGCTCAGTAGTTCAACTTCTGTGTTTCAAAAATTTGACTCTTTATATCTGTCACTGCAAAAGGCCTACCTAGTCTGTCTTTTCTTGTACCTAAGATAAAATGATTTCATGATGCTGATCAGTCTTTCCTCCTCCCCTCCTTCCCATCCGTTTATTTTTAATTTTCAAGTTTCAGACAACAACACATGCGGAGTTGAGGCAGTCACTTCCCAGGCTTGCCTCATACTTGCTCCATTTCATTAGTGGGCCCCAAGATCTCACTCATTTCCCATATGCCTACTTAGAGGAGGATATAGCTGTTCACCACCCCATCACCTAACACATTTTGTTAAACACAGTGAATGTCCCAATTAGTTTAATAAACTTTAATCTCGTCATTCCTTACTTTGTGATTTTGCTCATTTCTCCTACTTGGTCAACACAGCTATGAATGTTCATCTCTTGCAAACTCTTGTAACTGCAAAGTCTCTGTCACTGTCTGTATTTTCAATTTCCCCTTTGTTTTGTTTTAATACATGAGGCAGGGTCTAATACTGCAAGAACAAATAAAAAGTAGATGTAATATTTTAACCATTACCTTTTAATATTTAATAATCAAAGTATTCATATAAGGGGCCTGTTTCCCTATAACCAATTAGGTCATTATTTTTCAAATCCGCACTTTTTAATGCAAGAAAAAGAGACAGGTAACTTACATTTTCTAAGCTACAGAGGAGCCAAGTATTCTTGGAGTAATATAAGAATTGCAGCCAATTCCATTTTTGAAAATGAGAACTTCCCTCAATAATAAAGCATTTCCTAAGCATTTCATCATTTTATACCACATCATCACAATTATTCAAATATGAAAGTAGGCAAGATATTGTAATTCAAAAAACAGAAGCAGTAACAGGTGTCAAATGTCTATTGATACTGTGAAAACAAAAGCTATGCTGTCTCCTTGTCTTATGAAAACCTTGCATATTCTATAAAGAGGAGACTAGGAGAACAATACATATATTTAACTTAATTTCCTGACTATATAAATAGAATACATAATACAAGTAGCTAGAGGATTTGATTGATTGATTGACTGACTTGCTTTATGGAATTTTCATAGAAGGCATTAAATCTTTCAGCCCCATATTCTTCAAATCTCTATCATTTGTCTTTCCTTCATCCCCCCAAATTTTCATAATTGTAGAACACATTTAAAAATATATGACTAATTGAGTCAACAGAAAAATTTACTTGTGGTCATTGTTTTTGTGTTGCCAAGAAAGAGAACACTATTTATTGAATTATATGGAAAATTTCAACCCAACACGCCTAAGTATTTTCTTCATAATAGCACACCAATTATTTTACAGGTTTTTTTTCTCTCTCCATGTGCTTCAAATTACAAATAGAATTTTTCAACAAAGTGAGGAGCCTCTCAAAAGCCCTAACTGTATTTTCTCCTTTTCTTAGTCACTCCAAACTGCTGGTCCACATTTTTTCTTTTAAACCCCAATTTGAACCTTAGAAATACCTTTCAAAGTTCCCTGTGATGCAGAACAACTGGAACCCTTTCGTTGGTGGCTGGAGTAGAAACCAGTACAATTCCTGTGGAATACTGTTTGGCAGTTTCTTGTAAATTATAATGGTAAACGGACATTTACCCTATGACCCATCAATTCTACTCCTAGTTATGAGTGTGATAAAAAAAATACAGTGACAATGAATGCTGCTGCTCAGTGCCATCCAATGCAAAGGCAGGGATTTTAAGTATAGGAAGCGGTGTGTCGAACCTTAGTAGCAATGTGTGACAAGTTTCAACTTGTTTGGCGCCGTCAGTGGGTTGTGAGCTACAGTTGAGAGAAGGTACATTTTAAAGTGTGCCGTAAATTATGGATCACGAATATGCATTAACATAAATTTCTGTCAAAAATATTACGGTGTGTCCTCACCCCTTATTCACTGGATCTGGCACCGTGTGACTTCTGGCTCTTCCCCAAAGTCAAGATGACCATGAAAGGTAAAGGTTTTGAATCAATTCAGGGCATCGAGGCAACCACAACAGCGTAACTAAAGACACTCATGAAAGAGGACTTCCAGAACTGCTTCAGAAAGTGGCAAAAATGCTGGGATAAGTATATTTGAAGGAGGGAGGAGTATTTTGAGGGGTATTAATGGCAATGTGTCTTATACTGTAATAATTTTTTTTATTTAAATATTTACCATAGTTTTTTATCACAACTCGCATACAAGGGCTGTCCAAAAAAAAATTCAGCCATAATTGCCTCTATTTTTCATATTACATGGCTAGATACTTTCCAGACAGCATTTGTATATTACAAGATAAATGAAAATAAATGTCCACACATAAAATTGTGTCAACATGTTTATTCATATTACTAAAAGACAAAAAAACTCATATGACAATCAAGAGATAAATGTGTAATTAAACAAATAAAGTAGTATTCAATAAAATACTAACTGGGTATAAAAATGAACTAGATGAAATCTTAAAAACATGAGGACCAAAATAAGTAAAACATTAAAGAGACCATATGATATATTTTCACTTATATGAAGGTATAGAATAGGTACCTCTAATTGGTACTAATAAAAATCAGAATAGTACTTGTGTCAGGATGGAGTCGTGGTATGGCATTGATTGAGAAGGGGCAGAAGAGAAGGGTGATGTAAATGTTCTTTATCTGCATAGTGATGTTGGTTGCACAGATCTATTTATTTGTCAAATCTCATTTAACTATATACTACAACACACTGCATTTCACTGAATATCAATTATATCTAAATTAAAAAGAGAAGGGAAGAAAAGAAAAAGCAATCTACTAATCATATAAAGAATATGGAATCTTTACAAAAAAGAAAAATCCCCCAAAAGGAAGTATTATTTGTCAGGACAACTTAACTAATGTTACATATGTAAGTGAGCAGAAAAAACAATACTCTTAAAACAAACTAAAACTCATTAATAGGGGCAAAATTCAGGTATTTTAATTTTTCTTCAAAGTAATACAAGTAATAGTACAACATAGATTTTAGGCAAATGTGCTTCTATGATGGCTCATTCACATGGCTGTTGGTAGGAGGCCTCATTTCCTGACCACAAGCACCTCTCCATAGATGGCTGGAGTGTCCTCACAACAAGGCAGTTGGCTTGCCCCCGAGGAGGTGATCCAGGAAAGTAAGGAGGAAGCTACACAGCCTCGATGGCCCTGGCTCAGAAATCTCACATGACTACTTCTGCACCCCATTCGTTAGAAGCTCGTCATCCACTATAGCCCCCACGCAAGGACAAAGACGTAGGTTCCAACTTCTGAAGAGGAAAGTGTCGAAAAAGTTTTGGACATATTTTAAAACCAGCAAACACAGTGAACAACTTCACACTTCTGTATGCTTCCAAACCTCGTCAAGAGAGAAGCGGGCTTACCCTGTAGAATTTCAAGGGTAAAGCATTAGCCTCAACAACAAAGCCCTGGCATTTGGGCAAATTAACCACAGGCCCTAAAGGGAAAGAAAAGTCATTCCCAGGGTGAGGCAAATGAGGTGAGAGAGGTTCAGGAGTCGCTTGTCTCAGGTACAAATTAAAGGGGAGGGGGGCAAAAGTAGTGTAGAATAGTTGCTTGGCATTAATTTTGATTTTTAAAAAAATACTGCATTAAAATATTGATCTTCAATACTGAATTTTTTAAACTCTCCTTAAAATTTGGACCTAAAGAAAATGCTTCACTGTCCTTGTTTGCCTGACCCCATTCCTGGCCCCATTCTCTTAATACTTTGCCCTCTTCCTACTTTATATATTAGTACCGTAAAGCCAGTTACTTCTAGCAGTCTGGAATTAGTGGGTCCTCAGACTAGAGATGGCACAAAACAGTGGGAAACTGTCAAGCTTGACATCAGGTGGCTGGGGGACCAGTCAGGCCCCGCTTCCATTAGTCACAGGAACTTAAGAAAGTCATTTCACCTCTCAGTATGTCAGTTTCTTTGTGACAAATTTGAACGGACCAAACTAGATATTTCCCAAGACCTAGTAAAGGACTAACATTTTGACAGGAGAAAAGTCTTAGAGTTCTATTTGGTATTTTTTCTTCCTTCAACTCCATCAACTATAGCTACAGACCTGAAATCCATTATTTTTCAGGGTAAAGCTAATGCCTTTCTTATGTGATTGCTGTTTTAATTTTAATTTGGAATCATTCTTCTTGCAGTCATTTGGCAAGTTTGCCCAATCTTGCTCTGGGGTAGTAATCAGGGCATGATGCAGTGTTGGTATCATTTTGTATTTTCATTAAGGTGCCCCGAGGACTTCAGCATTTGATGCCAACAAATTTAAATTATTAATTTTATTACAACAAGAATTCTAGAATGGCAGAGTAACAGAAATGTTTTTAAATTGGTTTTTAACTAGAAAAATAGAGAGAGAGAATTTGGACACTTGGGAAATGATGTTTTGAAAAAGTGAGATAGCTTTGCTATTGATTTAAAGTCAGGAAAGGGGATGTTTTTAAAGTTTAATATTCACATATCATTGTACTTAGATGAGATACTAGTGAGAGTCCTCAACAACCTCACAGGTATGTAAAAATAAAGAGAAAAACAACTAATAATAAACAAAGATTGTGGCACTGACATGTAAGACACAGGAGACTGATCTCACTAATATTCTTCTAATTGATTCCACTTCTTAATTAAAAAAACAACTATATTTCAACATGCCTAGTTAAAAAGCTACTGTAAGCAGGACATATATAATCAGTGACAAGGGATGGACTCACAGTTTCATTCCTGAATGATCTGGGGTAAATAACAAAAACCAATTTGAAACTGTGTTCTCCTGAAAAATGGGGACATTAAAACCCTCACACTGGGATTTTTGTGTGGTTCAAATAAGATACTGTGAATGAATTTATAAATTCTGAAATACTCTGCACCTACAGGAAATTTATAAATTTGTAGAATTTTTTCATTTTGAATTAATGTAACTGGGAGTCACATGCAGGTGGTAAGGATGAAGAAGCGTGGAATGCCAATGTGACTTCATCCGTCCTATGATTCAAACTGACCCTGGAAAACACAAGTGCACAGATTTCACTTCATTCAGAGTGATGTGATATACTCTGTGATAAATAATAGTGTGATAGAACTTTAAAAAATCCTTGCCGTTATATGAGTTTACTATGTATTTAAACAATAAGAACCTCAGCTGGTGGACACAATAGCTAAGAAGTGAGCAGAATTCATCAGGGTTACGCTGTGCCTGATCTGCCACAATCAGCCCGTTAGGTTCCCTACCAGTTCTGATATCATTCCCCAGCTCCAGTCCCAACAGTCCAGCACTCTGAGGGTGGTAAGAGGCTCAGCTGAAGGGAAGATGTAGATTGGGACCTGAGCCATATCTTTGGTGTAGGTCCAAGAAACCTAGGTTGACTCGATGGATGAGAGAGTCATCATTCCTGGGGGAATTCAGAAGCGTATTTGTTCATTTAAAAGGAGAATGGGTGGTGGGTGTGGGAGGTCGCAGGAGCATAACCTGAAAATTATACCAGGGTATGAGTTTGGTGGAAACAGTGAATCGGTGAATGATGAGGCAAAGACCATAAGGGAAAGATTCTAGGACTAGAAAACAAGATGAAGAGTAAGCTGCTAAACACGAGTGAAGTAGGAAGTGCAAACCCAGCCATGTGACAAATGCCAACTCCTCACCTGTTAATCCTAAGAGAATTCTAATTAAAAAAAAAAAAATAGAAGTCAGTAATAATTGGAGCCACACCTGAAGTCGTGTTCTGACACTGTGTTTGAATCTTCTGTTTGTTTGTTGATGTTGCTGATTCAGGCCCCTGCTAGAGCTCAATGACACAAAGGAATCCTACCCACTGTTCCTACAAAACCAGGCCAGCGGCTGCTAACAGGAAAACGCGTTTCTCTAATAGGACACTGCATGGAAAGTATCACCAAGAGGAAAAGTAATGTTCGTGTGCCATGTTTGCTTAGCAGGCCATCCTGTACGAAAGCCAGTAGGTCCATTTACCGGTGTACGAACTCAAGTAGGAGAAGCCACTTCGATATTCACCTTTGCTTTGCTCCTAGACTCTAACTGGACAGCAGTGAGTATCAGGGATAACGTAAGAACTTCGACTTATTGAGCGCTAACCATGTGTCAGGCTCTGTGCTGTGTGCCACTTATGAGGTCATTTAAGCCTTACTTCAACCTTATGTAGCAAATATTATCTCCATTTAACCAATGAGGAAATTGAGGCCTCCAGCCAGCAAGCAGCAGAGTAAAATTTGAACACTACACTTTACAGTGTCACTCTGAAACCCTACGTTACAGCACTGCATTCTACTGTTTTCTGTTGGACTTAGGACTATATGCTCTGTGGAGTGTGTGACGTTTTTCTATGATGAGAGGTGGGAGGAGGATGGTTTCTTCTAACAGAGGGTCTGGCTGGGTCAGCGGTGTGTGGCGGGGGTTCATATGACCTGGTCTACAAATTAAGGATAACCACATCAAAAGTGGTATGACCATATAAAACTCACCCACTCTCCTAAAGGCTAAACCTTGATCTACCTTCCCTGAAGAGGACTGAAGAAAAGTCTAAGCTGACTAGATTTTCTACCTCTGTTCTTCTTATACCGTCTTTCTCTTCTGAGAGCACCTTGCACCTTCAGTGAAGACATGCCTTATAGTCTGATAGGCTGGGCTGAGAGAAGCAAAAGAGACAGCCTTTGCTTCCGAGGCAAAGAACCGAGTCGGCTTGGTCCCGTTTCCTGGAAAGGCAGTGAGTGAACAAGGTAGAAAGTGCTAAGATTCTGGTGGACTCCAAGAGAAAACCTCAGGAGGTCTTCCACACCCACAGAAAAATCCAAAACTTGGGAACGTAGGAGAGAGCCTTAAGCAAGAGAAAATAAAACCAAACTTCCAGGTTAATTAAGAGCCCCCTTTGAAATTACATTCCAACAGTCCATGAGGTTACTCTCTCAGCAGTTTGCTGCTGGTTTTCTTCTGACTTGGGAGTATCCATCGTGGATTCTTAAAGGAAAAAAAGGCAGGAGCAGCTATTTCATTTATTTCCTTCTACAGTGTAAGCCTCAGGTTCATTTTTTTCTAATGGCCACTGAAAGATCTCTCTCCCTGCTTCCTACTCATGGGAGTGCCCATCTGCCTGCACTCCATTGCTTCCAGCTGGATCTGACACAAGTTTGTCACTAATAGCAAGTTCTTTTTTCTTACTTTCTGCAGTCCTAGACTAAACATCTGCCTTGTACATTGGAAAGATTAATATATTCCACTTGAGCAAATGCAATATGGTCTCTTGGTGTCACTTTCAGAGATAGGATTTGGCTTGCCAGTTGTGATTACGGTGCCAAATTATACTAAGGAAATGTGTATATTCCATACTGGTCTAGGGAATGTGCCACTCTTCATCTATTAGGCTCACATCATCAGTGAGATAACTCTGGGAGTGACATAGGTCACTTTGTATATGTCTAAAAAGGAAGTCACTCATACTTGTCTTCCTGTGACACAGGGAATTTTACCATCCTTATGTCATTTACATTGATGCATTTGTAGTTTTTTATAATATTTGATTCTTGCAGTAAGAACCATGTCTTGTGGCCCCAGAGTCTAAGACAGTGCCAGCAATATCACAGCCATCAGTGGCTACTGATAGAATGCATAAATAAACTTTGTCAGAGGCTTCTTAAATTTTAAAAGATGAAAGTTACTGACACTTGTTCATAAGTCTTACATACAAACAAGTTTTTCTTCTCAAAGAACTTAGAATATCACTTGATTTATCATTAGAGAAATCATGTTGCTAGGTATAAAAATGTAAGTCTAACTCTACAAATTTATAAACATTGTCAAAAACCAATAAAAATGGAAAGGCTCCCTAAAGTGAAAGTCAAACAATCAGTTTTGTGATGTGGATCCAGAAGGTGGTTTTTCAATACAGGTAAATTGATTTCCCCCCACATCTGAATGACTCACAGCTCCAATCATATGGAGTAAAGAATGTCTAACCTGGAATTGATGGGTAAACTTTATATGTTCAAAGCCTCTGCCCCAGACGTTTCTGCTACGACAGGATACTCCTCCCCACGGAAACCTTAAGGTTCTCTAACCTCGAAGTTCTAGATTTATGCAAGGTTAAATTTAATTTTGAAATTAAGACTGTAGAAATGGAAACAATCTTTAGGATGCTAATCTAAAATATGACCATTTCCCAAAGCTCCCAATTTCATCTATTTTAGAAAGACACTACTCCAGGGAGAAACACAAGTTACATGCTATTGTTCTTCACACATAAATCCCTTCCACCACTGACGTGCCCTGAATCTCAATGCCTGGCCAACCCCATCAGTAGTAATCAGCCATCATCCCAAGAAGTGAACATAATCAAAAGCTAAATCAAATAAATATGTCTTACTCTCTGTTCTGACGTCGGCCAAGTTCCATTTCTGGTGGGAGGCCAAGGGGAGCGGGTGCCAAAGGCATATGGCTATGGGCACCGTTGTGCCAGAAAGATGTCAACACACTGGAAAGGATTCAGAGAAGAGGAGTGGGGGTGATTAAGGGGCTGAGGAATTTACTTATGAGGGAGATTAAGGGAGCTAAGTGTGCATACATTGGCTAAGCGATATATGGGAGGCAGCAGAGTTGGAGATAATTTGAAGTGTTGACAAGTCCACACGAGGAATTAGCGGCATGGGAGCCAGGGGAAACACTAAGGCTTGGGAAAGAGTGGTAAATAAGACCAGAAAACAGAGTGTAGTTGTCATCAGCATTTCTTAAGAGTACGCTGATTTAAAATAAGAGCATTTTACAGCATCAGTTGTAAGACTAGTCATAAATGAAAAAGGAAATAAAAAGGAGGACAAGAAAATAAGCCAGTTTGGCCTGGGACAAAAGGCATAAGAAACAAAGGAAATCTTCCTCGTCCCCTCCACTGTCCAGAGTTCCTCAGCCACACTCACAGAGCACAGTGGCCCAGGGCTCAGCCCTCCCCTGGTCCCTCTTCCCATCCACACCATCGTCCCTGACTCTTCCCCCAGTAGGATGCCTTATAAAGGTGGAGCATTCAATACGAGACAGCTACATATTTTTTAGAGCTTCATAGAAATATATTTCACATATTATATAATACACTCATTTTAAGTGTACAACAAATAAATGGCTTTTAGTTTATTTACAGAGTTCTACATCTATCACCGTGATCAATTTTATAATATTTCTATTATCCCAAAATGAAACCTTATAGCCGTGAGCAACCATCTCCAAATCCTCACAAAAAAAATGTGGGTCTAACTCCACCAACTTGTAGATGTTGGCAAAGCCCAGTTAAAAATGAAAAGGAATGCACTGATGTGATGGCCACATCATTAATTGGTTGTTACAAGAAGTGGCTCTTAAATGAGTAAATGGATTTTTCTCCATCTTTGAATACCTCACAGCTTCCATTGCATAAAGCAAAGAGTTTATAATCTCACATTCTCCCCTTCTCCAGACTTAAACAAACACTAACTTACTTTCCGTCTCTGTACGGACAACTGTTTGGGACAACTGTTCTTTGTAACCAGATTCTTTAAATTAACATGACAGTTTTTATTTTACTTTTTATTTTCCAATTACAGTTGGCATTCAACATTATGGTGTATTAGCTTCAGGTGTATAGCATAGTGGTTGCAGGTTTATATAATTTACAAAGTGGTCCCCCCAATTAGTCTAGTACCCACCTGGCATCACACATAGTTATTCTGATATTGCTGACTATATTTCCTATGCTGTACTTTACATCCCTGTGACTGTTCTGTAAGTACCAATTTATACTTGTTAATCCTTTCATCTTTTTCACCGAAACCCCTTACTCCCCTCCCATTTGGCAGCCATCAGTTTATCTTCTGTATTTTGAGTCTGTTTCTGTTTTGCTTGTCCATTTATTTTGTTCTTTAGATTCCATATATAAGTGAAATCATATGGTATTTGTATTTCTCTGTCTCACTTATTTTATTTAGCATCATACCCTCTAAGTCCATCCATGGTGTCACAAATAGTAAGATTTCATTCTTTTTTATGGCTGAGTAATATTCCATTGTATACATGTACCACATTTTCTTTATCCAATCATCTACTGATTGGCACTTAGGTTGTTGCTTCCATATCTTAGCTATTGTAAATAATGCTGCAATGAACATAGAGGTGCATATATCATTTTAAATTCATATTTCACATAATGAAACTGCTAGGTCATAAGGTAGATTTATTTTTAACTTTTTGAGGAAACTCCATACTGTTTTCCATGGTGGATGTACTAATTTGTAATCCCACCAACAGTTCATGAGGGTTCCCTTTTTTCCACATTTTAGCCAAAACTTGTTTGTTGATTTATTGATGACAGCCATTCTGACAGATGTGCAATGATATCTCATTGTGATTTCAGTTTGCATTTATCTGATGATTAGCAATGTTGAACATCTTTTCATATATCTATTGTACATCTATGTGTCCTCTTTAGTGAAATGTCTATTCAGGCCCTCTGCCCAATTTTTAATTGAATTGTTTAGCATAACATTTTTAAGGTGAATCTGTGTCATGGCATGAATCAGTACTTTGTTCATTTTTATGGCTGAATAATAATCTACGGTATGAATATGCTACATTTTGTTTATCCATTCATTAGTTGATAACTATATATATCATTAATAGAAAATAGCACATAATTTTCCTCCCCTTGAAAATTCCTGGCTATTTCATTTAATCACATAATTTAGCCTGGGGTGTTATAAGCTGATTTCATCATCTCTCACAGGACAGGGATGGATTGTCTACAATTAAACAAATTATGATGTTGGAATTTGATGTTCCTTGTCAGGTTTTGCTGGAGATACATTTGACCAGTTAGTTCAATGCATAATGGTTTGGATATACTGTATATCTCCAGTTACTTAAGAATGTATGAACATTCTTAATAAAACTTACCTTTCAGTCTTTCCCCCAAAAGATAAATAATATACATTAGCAGAGGTTGGTATAGCCTTCTCATTTCTATAGCAACAATGATGTGAGCTTCCAAGTGTATTCTCTGGGTACAGGTTTCATCCTAAGAAAATAGTGCAATAGAATGTTTTGGAATGCCCTAGCAATGGGCTCAAAACCGTACTCCAACCAATTATTAGTGGTATGGCCTTGAGAATGTTATTTAAAACCCCTGAGACCTAGTTTATTCATGGAGACAAAGAATTAGAGGATCGTATGAAGCAAATCAACTGGGGTACAAAAATGGCACGTACTAGGAGCCCAATACTATTATTAGTCAATTTTAACAAGATGTGATCCCACAAAGAGTAGAGGAGTGGGAGCTAATAAGGCAGGGAAAGTCTTAAAGGGATTTACAACAATATCTGTTAATGCCTCCTATATGTAAGAAGAAAATAACAGTAAGAGCTATCATTTAACACACTATTCCCCAGTAATTTTCACATATTAAACCTTGCATCAAAACTGTGAATTAGGTATTATTATTACCCTCATTTCTTAACAGATAGATTTTGCCAAAGGTCACTCAGTTTGTCAGAGGTGAGATTTGCATGCAGGTAGGTGGGCTGGGAACCAAATTCCTAACCATCACACCTTCCTTCTGAGCTTCATGGTCTTCTGTGAGTAGCCAGGTCAGGCACATTGTGCACTGATGGTATGTATTCAGGTCTGAGATGTAAGAAGAACCTTGTTCATCAATAATTAGTTTCTTGAAGGTCAGCAGTTTAACTTTCATTGTTAATTTTAAACATACTGCTTTAAGTTACTGCTCTTTTCTTCCTGTAATAACTTCAACTTTTACAACTTTCTCTTTCACCACGTTAAGTTCCAAGAAAAGACCCTGGTAAAAACTGAGCTGTTTCTCTCTTTCAGAATTGTCTTTTGTATGCTATCCTTCATTGCTGTAAACTTGCAGAGAAGTAGGTGGTGAGGATAAAAATATGTTAGCACTCATATTGCTAGTCAAAAGTTACCTGCGTTTCATTTGCGGTAAATAGGAAACAAGCAAAAATACCCCCTTTCTATTCCTATGCCATCTATGCCCAATAGCCTAATCAGACCCTGATCCTCCAGTTTCAAATTATTGCCACATATCCTGTCTTCCCACAGACAGCTATTTTAAACCCTTCCTATATACTGCTGCCAGAAGAGCCTTTGTATGATACATTACCTCCACACCCTTCAAGAACCTTTAATGCCCCGCTTCTGTGACACAGATCCAATTTCAAACCCCTGTTCTTCACTTTACCCTCTCTAAGCCACCCCAATATATTTCTCTGCTTTAGTCAAACAAATCTCATCACTGTCTTCTGAACACAGTCACCTTCACTTCTGTTTGGACCCCATTACATATGCTGCTCCCTCAGTACATACATACACACACACACACACACACACACACACACAGGCACTCGTACAGGTGTAAGTGTGCAGTAGGAGAAAGAATGGTTAGGAACCAGGAAATATCAGTTCTTGCTGTCGCTTCCCCTCCTTAGTTCCATCAGTAAGTCTCGAGCTCCCCCAGCCTAGAATACTCTGTCTCTCTACCTAAATCCCTGTCTTGGTTGGTGCCACACTGTTTAGAATTTGACTGTTCTTTAATTATGAGTCACCTCCTCAACTCATTCTTTGAAAAACTGGATTAAGCTATATTTTCAGTACTAGGCTGTGTGTTCAGAAGATAATCTACATCTTTTCATTTAATTGACTGATTTATCAAACTTACATGAATAGCTGAGATCAATTATCTTACTTTTCTGTAGTCTTCATGTACCTCAGTCCAATATTTACTACCCTCAGGAATGGTAATGTGAGTTATACATCATTCTACCACTGCAGGTAGCACCTTATATTCTGATTATTGTAATAAAGCTATTTCCCCCAAATAGACTATGCCCTTCTTGAAGGCATGGGTCACACTCACCTTCTGTCCCCAGTTTCTCTGTACCTAGTACTTAATAAGTCGCTAAACAAATTGTCTGAATTTAATTTAATTTAATGAGCAGAGCTCTAAAAGAAGAGAATTAAATGTGTTAAAATGGGTCCAGGGTGAAGAAGTTGGAGTTGCTCAAATGTACAGGGTGCCTCTTCCTCTTTTTATACATTCCATTAGATTTGCTTTTCATCCAGAACCCACTGTGCCAAATCAGGCTTGTGATTAAGATCAAGTCTACCGGGAGATCAGCAGAGAATGGGAGAATGTTTGAAAAGGGCCTTGCTGTCCAAAGTTTACAACAGTGGCCAACAGCCGTTATGGTTCTATTGTTTTATTTTTGTTTCTTTTAAAGGACAAGGTTTGAAAGATCAAGTTATTTTAAAAACCAGTACAAAGAGAACACTCCAAAAATTTTTTTCTCTGGAAACAAGGTGAGGTACCAACAGCATAGAATCTTGTACGTGTGGTGGCCGTGCCAGCTTTAAGAGCTGTTTAGTCCGAAATAACCATTTTTAAGATGTAAAAAATCCCACTCTGCCCTCAAGCAAGACCATGAATGTACTGACTCTATTTCTGAGAAGCACATTCAGATACATTTAGGGATCTCAAAGAATGTGTCTCATTCTGTGGAGAATGGAAAGTATTTTCTTATTGAATTAGAGACCATTAGGCCTGGAATACCCCTTAAAGGTCAACTAGTTTAAATTTCTTTTATTTTGTCTTTCCTTCCCCCTCCCGCTTCTTCCAAGGGTAAGTAAGAAAGAGAAACCACACAGCCAGTTATCACAGAGGGATGGCTGTGATGTCAAATTAAGTTCAATCTCTGCCACACCTCAGAGCTCCTACTAGTGATTATTTCTGCACAAGTTCACACTAATATGTTAAGTGCTCTATCCAGACAATTAATTAAATAAGTTAGTTGGTCTTACGATCGCAAAATGTTACCTAATTTTTATGTCTAAGCAGTCACTTTATCTATAATCATATTATATAAACAGAAGTTCCTGGACTTCCTTATTCAATTTGTGTATCTGGACGATAAAAGGGAATTTTGGAGCTTATACTTAAAATTATGTCGGTGCATCCAGGACTGTGGGTATGTGTGTGCATGCACATTTGCATATGCTTATTTGTATGGGACTAGTGAGATTAAAGGTAATGAACAGGTGGAGAAGAGAGATGGGATGGGCACTTGACTAAGAAGGCACCAAATTTACCTAGTGACTACAGATACCTTGGCAAAAGAGAAAGATGACAAATGGGAACTCTAGGATTAAGGGAGGAGCACAGAAGCACCCTTAGGAAGTAATGTCTCTGCACTGAGGTTCCCCTGGGAAAGAACAAGTGGCCATTCTGTAGTGAGGATTGCAATTCACACAATGCAAAAGTTATACTGCTAATGCAACTACCTGCTAGCATTCCACTTACCTTCTTTATGATTCCTTACCCATGTATGTACACTAAATAGAACCAGTAATATTACAATCCTCTTGAAACAACTGGCGTAAGAAAGAAAAAATCTTTTGGAAAATGTAAAGAGATAGTTAAATAGAAGGTGTCCATTATTTTTTACTACAAGTATAACATCCTCATAGATGTAAAAGTATTTCTCCATGTATAGATTTGGCAAGAACTGGTATACGCTGGTCTAAAAACAGATCACTCACAGACACTGAAAACTGAAATGAGATAAAGAGAATACATAAGGACATATGTATTTCATTTAAAATGTGAACTATTAGGTTCGGACACATATTCCTGCTTACCTTGGACTGGTCCTTGTTCTAATAAGACACAGGCACTGGATAATATTGATAAAGATCCAAGTCTGTATTTGGGTAGAAGTTTTTCATCTTTCAGTCAAATCAATATTTTATTTTTGAACTTCAAGAAGTTCAAAAATATTTAAAATGCTGCGATTTCATCATAAAATTAAGCTTGGCTTAATAACATTGCTAAAGAAATTCATAAAGGAAGAGCCCATCTGGGGATTCCAGTTGTGAGAGCCTCAGGTGTCCGTGGGGCTTGAAGCTCCTTTGGTTTAAACCAATTACATTGTATCTTCAGCTCAGCCCACTTTATAACTTTAATTAAACAAAATTAAAATTAATTATTAATGGAAACAATTAGATGAATTAGCTAAGGTGACCTGATCGTTTTTTGTTGTTCCTTGTAAGGTGCCGCTAGTATACTCAGCACGGAAGAGTTTAGCTTGAACAGTGCTGAATAACAACAAAGTTCTTGCCCCAAGGAGCTTTCCTTCCATAAACAAGTCAGTAAAAGACGGATCATAACTCAGGTTGTAGCTGCCAGAGCTGCTACTTCCACAATGAGAGAGTATCAATGGCAAATTCTCATCAAGGGAAGACTTGAAGTGTGGTTCTCTAGAGAGTCTAAATAAGGGTCCAAATTCATTGACTCAGGTTTAATAAATATTTAGAAGCACAAAATGAAGTTCTTCCCTCCAGATAGCTCCTTCTGAACTCTGGGGCTAACATAGTTCTTAAAAACACTTCAATCTCTACTGTTAATGGAAACTATTTTGCTCGCTAGATAGTCACAAGCTGAATTTTACTTCATGTCTCATTTAGCGTTTCATCTTGTAAATCTCAGGAATTTCCTTCATATCTTTGACAAATATTTCTTGAATTATTTTAGGGACCAGGCAGTCCATGATTAGCATACAATGGCAAGTAGGACAAGTGTGAAGAAACAGATCTTAGGAGAGAATTTTATAATGCCTCTGCGAGGAAGTTAAGTAGAGGTGCTGCTAAGTAATGAACATGTTAGTAGATACTGAGTCAAATCCTACATCACCTTTCCAAGCTTTAAAGATGAGAAGTACAGATGGTGATTTAACCATGATACAGGGCAAGAGCAACAAGGAACATCACATTTTTTGCCTATATGCATAGGCACGTAAATACTGCAAACATTGGCGTGATCTAAAAATTTCTCCGCTAAAACAACTCATACATTTGAGCCACATACACAAACTGACAGAGAAGAAATAAAAGTGTTTCTTTCCCTTCATTCTCTGCCTCTTGTCTTTTTCCTAACCTACTACAGGCTGCCCCCAATTTATGATGGCCTGACTTAACGATGGTGCAAAAGCGATAGGCACTCACTGGAAAGCATACTTCGAACTTGGAATTCTGATCTTTTTGCAGGTTGGTGACATGCAGTATGATACCGTCTTGGAATGTTGGGCCGTGGCAATGAGCCACGGCTCCCAGTCAGCCAGGTGATAGTGAGAGTGAACAACTGATACTCCAGTGCACTCACTGTGTTAGGAGACTGTGCCCAACTGCAGGCTAGCGAACGTGTTCTGAGCATGTTCATGGTGGGCCAGACTAACCGATGATGTTTAGCAGGCTAGGTGGATTAAATGCATTTCAACTTCCTATTTTCAATTTACATTATCTTAAGAGACATTTATATGTCAACTGATACTACATGTGCACATACATTCCTTATCAAGTTGTGAGTGTGTGTGTGCATGAACCCTCACAATTTAAAGAACACATTTGATTCAATTTAATTACTGAGTGGTCCCCACAAGCACAAAACCGATTCTGTGCTGGAGGACTCAAACTGATTCTGTTCACTCGTCCCTCCACTGAACAAATGAGCTGATGAATAAGCTAACACACACAATTGTTTAAATACAACGCAAGACCAGAATTGCTTTTGCAGAGGACAAATGAGTCACTAAATTGTGTGGACCTTGTGAAGGGTGAAGCTTTCATGGGGAATGTGACCCTGATGTCCCTTAGAGGACTGGTCAGATTTAGTTGGGCAATGACCAATAATCTGACTATTAACAGGGAAAGGAACACTCCCAAGAGAACTTTGTAAAGAACAGTCTGATATCTTCTCTTGTGTCATTCCAACACACATGATGAACCTCCAAGATCATATGATGTGTATCCTTTATTAACAGATAACTGTCAGCTCCCTTTGCTAGCTAAGTGGTAATTTACTACCAAATTAGCCCCACTTGATTTGTGCACAGAAGTGTTTGCTCAGAGCCTGTGGCCAGAAGGGCACATGAGGGTACTCATACATATTTCAGTCCCAGGTCCCTTTCCCTCCTTGGTCTCTGAATCTCAAGTAAACTGGGGCAGCATCCAGCAAACACAGAGTGGTTATCAACTGCAGGGCAGGCCTCGCTGCCAGGTCATATGTAGTCCAGACCAGCACTGCCCAGTGGAAAAATCCGGAGAGCCACACATAGTATTTTAAAATATTTAGCAGTCACATTTAAAAAAAGAGGAAAAGGTGAAATTAATTTTAATAACATATACAATTTAACCCTACATACCAGTATAAATTGGTATCATTTCAATTAATGTATAATCCATACAAACATTATTAATGAGATATTTACTTTTTTCTTTATAAGAAAGTCTTCAAACTCCAGAGTGTATTTATATTTATAGCACTGGGCAAGTGGACCAGCCACTATTCAAATCTGCAGTAGCCCAAGATCACAGCAGTGTTTGTCAAACCTAAGCAATACAGAACCTCTTTTTATGGGGAAAAATTATATATTATATATGTATACATATATATATTATCGACCTTCACAACCATAAAACTAAGCATATAGAAACCTCTTATATCTTTAGGTTATGTACACTTATAAAATGAAAAATATATTTAAATAAATGAAAAGCAAATAAAATATAAGTTATTTCAACACAATAGATGGTATTTTGTTGAAACTAAATCATCTCTATGCAAAATAAAATGGCAATTTTAGGTTTGACCCACTGCTGATCTTCCTTCCCACAGGGACATGAAAGTACTTCATTTGGCCCATTTAAAGTCTCTATTCTCTTCTCATCAACAAAAATCAGAGCACCAATACTGTGCGCTAACATTTTTTAATTGCAAAGCCAGTGTGATCAAAAAATGTAAATGCAAAAGTGGGCAGTGAAGTCACGCATATCCCTGCTAATCATATACAACTATTGTTAAATATCTTCACATGTTTCTCTGCCTGCCACCTCCCTCCCTGATTCAATGCCCCCATGGACAGTCTTTAAAATAAGTGTGCTGACCTTTTTCACTTAACAATATTATCAGCAAATTTTTCATGTGGCTCCATCATTTCCATGGCATTACTTTTTAATAAAGAAACTACTCCATCAAGGACGTGTCACCAATATCAGCTCACTGCTGGCCCCACAGGCTCATCCTTAATGTCTGCCTAGTACTCTTAGATACTAATGAAAGCACTGCCCCCCTGTCACTCAGCTCATACTTGAAAGTCTCTTTTCCCTCTATTTCCTGAGCTCCTTGGTTTACAGAGTTGTATCTACTTCCAGGTTGCTAAGTGCCTGCCTCTTTTCCTGGGCCTCTAAATTGAGGCATTCACAAACAACCCATCTCTTCTCTCCTATTCCTCAGCTCCCTGAACTTACTCTCATCCAGGATTTCCGCTAACTTCCTCACGCTGATACAGTCATTCGCTCTCTTTAAGGCTGTAGCTTGGCTTTTTTATTCTCTACAAAATGTCTACCAGACCGTCTGTCTGCGCATCAAAGCAAATGCTAAACTGTACTCATTTTCTCTGCTCCAGTACTTCCCCACCACAAAATCACCAGCACTCTTCTGTTAACCATAGAACCATTCCACTATAAACATAGGATGAAGACTTTGAATCCTACAGAGCGCTTGTTTTCCCTTTGTCTATTGTAACAAAGCACAAGACTCCTTGCAGGTGACATTTCCTATGTGTGATATTTTCACTGTCACCCTGTCATTGTTTTTCACCTAAAGCGTAGAAAAAGTGGCTTATGTACATTACACACACACACACACACACACACACACGCACGCACACACGCACGCACACACACACGCCAGCCCTTACCTCTGGTCCTAAAGCCAGTGCTGCAAGATTCATTTCCTTCAGTCAGTCAGTCACCTGACCCTGAAAGTCTGCTCTCAGGAAACATTAGTGTTTGCACTGACTGACCCAATCACATGCTTTTAACTTATTGGAGCTATTTCCTTTCTGATCTCAAAATATTTTTCTACCCTCACCCAGTGAGTGAAAACAACTTTAGATATATGTCTTCTTTCATAAGACTTTGAATATTTATTTAGGTTGGAAGATCATGTCTTAATTATACTCAATTCCCAACAATAGTCAGAGTGATTATTTAACCAAGAAACAAATATTTTAAAATTTACTTTCAGCAATTCACACTTTTTAGCATAAATGATTTCACTAATCAATGGACAAAAAGACTATGGTGTTAAGAATTGGTGGCAACTGATTAGCTGGATATGTCAGGAGCATAAAAAGCCACTAGGTGGAGGCTGGTCTGATATACAAACCAGAGGACCCAAGATAGGAGTCCATGGGTACCCGAATCAAAATCTGAAAACTAGAGGAACCAATTAATTTATATATTATAGTGTTATTGTACAGAGGAGAAAATGATCACAAATCTAGGAGTCTCTTTTTACTATTTCATTACACTGTGTCTGCTTACCAACGTAACTCCAAATTGTATTTATGACAACATCATCTGTCGTGAAACATTAAGTTTCTTATGTAGGTTTTCTAATCTTTAATTGATCAGATCAAATCCATAACCAAGTTTCAAGAGCTTAAAGGCCTTCCAGAAAGAAAAACTTGGCAATGACCACAGATAAAATTTTGTAAAAATAATTAACATCTGTTTAGTGCTTTCCTGTTTCTCCTTTGAAAGGCATGGCATTCTTTGGAAAAGGTCAGGCAATGATTATTATCTCATTTTGCCAATGATAAAATTGAGGCCTGGATTGCTTCTGCGGTGAAATGTCACAGTACTGATGCGTCAGGGCCAGCAGTAAATCCACTTCTTCAGTCCATGGGCCTGCGTTAACTCTGGTATTTACTGCTCACTCATTTACTATCTTCCCAACGATTAGACCGGCTTGCAAATAACTGCAATATGCAACATTACAAACATCAGATACCTATCTCCTCCTCTGCAGTTTAGTCTTAAACAAGCTGCTGGCCTATTTTTTTTTAGAAAGTTTACATTCTGATACTCATAGAAAATACTTCTGTTCCTTAAACTTGAGATTACATGGAAATAATGATCTTTTAAATAAAATATTTGTTTAATATGAATTAATTTGTAATTTTTAATTTTTCTCCAACATTTTTCAGTTTCCACTGTGGATTCCTAAGCAGTTTATATACAACTCGAAGCTTATACTATAAGGTCTTGTGTTTTAGGGATCTATGAGAATTTCCTCTGGGTTTAGTTATAGCTTCAATTTGATCAATTAAAAGTCAGAAACCTATACTTACGAGACTCACTGCCTAGAGGCAGATGATTTGGGAATAAATAAAACTTTGGAAATCTTATCTCAATGAGGAGACTCACAGATTTTGTTCCTGTTATTGTTGCAGATTTTTAGCTTTCTATTTTATAACATAAGGAGCAGCTGAAGTAAAACATGTTTTTATTTTCATTTTCAACTTGCATATATTAACAAATTAAAGGCAGATCAAGCTGTAAGAGTAGTTCAAGTTCTCTCTCCCTTCCCCCAACTGCATTTTAGGAACTTACAGTAGGGCAACCAGATTTTGTTCCTTTGCAAATCTAGGGACACATATTTGCATATCTGTTTGCATGTATTTGAATTTTAATTTACATAAATTTGCATACTAAGTGTAAAAGCTTCAACAACAAGTATATAAAGTAAAATAAAATTGATTAATTAGTGCAACTTACTACAGTTGTACCCAATTCCATTAATCTGCTTGTGCTGGAAGATTCGTAGTCAGTAGTGGCCTGAAGGGTAGGGAGCCAGATTCCCAGCTGTTCCTTAAACTGGGGCCAGCTCCATAAACAATGAATAGCAGGAAACGGGAGAATCAGATGTACAACTGTTCTGAAAGCACGCGTGCACGCGCGCACACACACACACACACACACACACCCCAAGGAACATTTCATCTTTATCGCTAGCTATGGATCAAATTAGGGTATGGTACTGAACTAGATATGGACATAGATTTTGCTGTTTCATGTGTCAGTTAACAGTGAATAGAATAAAGCTTCTTTTGGGTCCACAAAAGTCACTGAACCCTGAGCTAGTCCACCTTCAGATGCATGGCAGCTCTCCAGGTACACTTGGGGAAAGCACCCATCACTACTATAACATCTCCCACCCATTAATCCCAGCCTTGTCAGTTTACTCTCACACTCCTTTCAACCCAAATCTCCTTTTCTTACCTTTCTTTCCAAGTTTTTTCTGACTTGTTCTTTTTCTCATGCTAGCCATCCTGCCACTCCTCTCTTCCTCACTCATCAACGTTAGAACCTCTAGGCTTAGCTAAGTCTGTCCACATCCTTAAAAATCAATAAGGAAACAATAAAAATAACTATGACAAAAACCACCTTCCCCATTTTAGGCCATGAGTCTCCTTTTCTTGAACCTCAATGATATCTATTCCCAGTATGATTCACCTGAGGCTTTAACGTGCTTTATGACAGCATTTTCCTCCTACGTGCACAGCTTATCTTGCAAATAAAGTTGCAAGGTTTCGTGAAATAAATACTATGCATTTGAAGATCTTCCAAGTGTCCATCATAATTCTGAGGGCAATACCAGGGGATTGTGCAACACAGAAGGCAGAATAAGATAAGGGAAAGACAGTGAGATTCGGAATCAGTTAGTTTAGTTTTCTTCGTGTGGGTGGGCCCTATTTGAGGTTTGCACTTGGGGTTTGTATCACCTTAACAATTGGTAAAAGAGGCTAAAAAGAACTGAGCACTTACTATGTGCTATGCACTGAAGTAAGTGGATTACATGCAGTGTTTTATTTAATCCCCACAACAACCTGATGGCAGAGTGACCATTTTAATAAACATTTTGCAGGTTAGAAAACTGAGACATTAGGTGATTTGTCACAGTTTGTTCGTCTGGGTAATTTATTACAGTTCACTCTTCTAGGTTGCAGAGAAGATGGGACTCATGCCTAATAGGTCTGACTCTGACTCCAGATGCCCTGTTTCACACCACCAGACTGAACTGCTTCACACTTACATGCTTCCTGCTTCAGCTTCCTCATTTGAAAATACATATAACAACTTCTACCTCATACAGAATGTGACTCAAATGAAAATATAGAGGAAATTTGTGAACTATAAAGAGATATTAGTTACATTTAGTTACTATAGACAAAGGTATTTCTTTCCCAGCCCACATCCTCTCTCACTTCACATATATTTCTAGAAATCTTAAAAATTGCAACTTATCATTTTTGTTTTGATTCAAATGAACCCTCCAAACTGGCCACTTGTCAGACTTATGAGAATTCATTTTGATAGCAGCAGGATATACAGCTGGGTTCACTTTCCTAGATTTCCCCAATTACATAGCTTGCTGCAAGGAGCTGAATCAACCATGAATGTCATCCCACTCCAGACGGTAAGCGGGGTGCTATCTCTCTTCAGCCTTTGGCATTTAACCATGTTGAATTATGAATGTACTTCCAATCTCACTGTTTGCCTCGAAGCTGGTTAGGATAAATGCAGTACCTTTTTTTGGAGATCAGATTTTGAAAATAGATTATGCAATTTTTAAAGCAAAGTTTATATGAAAAGCCCTGGTTACCTCAAGATTGGCCAGATTATGGGACATGGCACTGATTCCTGGGTGAGCTCATAAAGTGGTTCACTGCAAAGCTTGTGGCTTTACTTAATATTGAACAAAACTGGCTGGCCAGGCCAGGGTGGGTCCTATAAAATCAAACAGCTGACCTGTTGGTCTTTCTTTCTCTCTCTCCATACAAAGTGCTCCAGGAAAACTTGTGTCTTGGTTTTATGTGAGATGAGCTCTCTCCTTAGATGAGCTCTCTCCTAATTAATGAAGAAAATATTCTGTTTCACCCAATAAGCAAAAATTAGCAAAGTGGTATATTCAAAGATGGGTATTTTATGTTGTTCTCACTTTATTTTAGTGTATGTATCAGTCTGTGAGTGTTTCATGGAGACAGAATAATGATGAGTGGAATCCCAGGTATCAGGCTTTTTATTCACCTTGGACCTCTTCACAGCATGCTTAAGAAGTCTGAAAAAGGCTGTTAAGTGGTAATAGATTCCATGTACACTCTGATAGGAATTTACAGATTTTATAAAACTCCTCAGGGCTGGCCATACTTTCTTCCTTACCTTTAAGTTGAAGGAGTTAGAGTTCATTTTAGGTTAAAAAAAAAGAATACTTTTGTGTCTCCACTCCAATGGAGCTGTAAATGTTACCACCTGTTTTTTTTAATGGTCAACAGGTAGATACAAAGTTGAGGTTACATCATCTCTTCCAAGAATGACTCTCTTAAATCAGGTAGAATGTTTTGTATTATGGAAAGTAATTAATTATATAGAAAGATGAGCATTTCAGAGAACCCTCTATTCACATTATCAAAGAAGATACATGAATGGCACATAAGCACATGAAAGGAGTCTTGACATTATTAGTCATTAGGGAAATGCAAATTAAAATCACAAGGAGCTACCACTTTACGTTTATAAGAATAGCTGTAATCAAAAGGACAAGAAAAAGCATTGGTGAGAACATGGAGAAACAGGAACCCTCAAACCTTAACATGCCTTTACACTCTCTCATACTAAAAGTGGTTTGTTTAGGCTATCGCTCCACAGGAAAATAAAATGTACCATCATACAGAACTTAATATATGCATTATGTTATGAAGAAGCAGACATTCAAATCTCTCCTTGAATTGAAAAATATCTAATAATTAAATAGTTGGTGAAGACCTCTCCTACTTTCTGTTTCTGTTTCTTTCTGTGAAACAAAGAGAACTGAGCCTGGCACATGCAAATAAAATGAAAATCAAAACATGTTCTAGTTTAATGACTTTCAGTAAGTTTATACGTAAATTTCTGTAAGAGGAAATTAAATTATATGCCAGGTTGTTGTTAGACAAGGTTCAAAATAGATACCCATTAAAACACTCTGAAAATATATAAAGTGATTTACAAATATAAGTTAATATCATACGGTTAAAAATCATATTGCATATTCTTAACTTAATAACATAAATATAGAACATAGTATAAGGCATTATGTGTAGCATAAATTAGTTTAATTTTCTTCTTGCTATATTGGAAGGAAAATATCTTGATTGCTTTAAAATTCTATAAGCTCTTAGTAGGATGTCATTAAAAGTTACCCTTAAGTTAAGTGGTTATAGAAAATTATATAAAAACCACTCTAACCTAATCAAGCCACTTCAACATTTAGAGTAGTTTTTCAAAAATGAAAACATTTTTGACATTTTTGATGAGTGTTTGGCCATTCAACATTTTTTAATGTTGAGTAAGAATATGATTAGTTTAAGGCTCTGCAACCAATTGAAATGTTACTACCTTCACAAACTGGGAATAAAATACAGGTGGTACTCCTATTTCGGAAAAGCTAGCATATGGAAATACAGGTTTACAGAGCAGACACACTGGAATATGATAACTGTCATCACTCATCCCAACAAGATTTTATATATAAGAAAGGATTTTCCTCAGGGTTTTGCCTGAACATTAGGCTCATTTAGTTCATTTAAATGCACACCGATTTTTAAGAGCATATTCATAATGAAAATCTGGGTATACCTGCATAATAGCATGTACTCAGCCAGACGTTAATTCTCAGCACCTAGTGTACTGCTGGGGGCATGAAGTCAACAATATGTAAACTGATAAATGAATGAATGACTAGTACATAACCAGAGATCTCAAGTCAACAAGTATCCATTAAAAGTCTTTTGAGGGCCCAATAAAGTCTTTGAACACTATAAGGAGGGCGTAGGGTAGACTAAGTAACATTTTTTGTAATTTTCAAATAAATCATATTTTATAGTAGGTTCTCATTATTGAGTGAATAAATTAGTGAACTTAGTTAACAGACACTTTACCATCATCAGTCCTTTCTCTCTCTCTTTAGTTATTTCTTTATATTGAAGTAAAATTGACATAAAATTATATTAGTTTCAGGTGTACAACATAATTATTTGATATTTGTATATATTGCAAAATGATGACAAGTCTAGATAACATCCGTAACCATAAACTATAAACTGTCTTCTCTTACTACCTACTCTCTTAGCAACTTTCAAATAGGCAATACAGTATCATTAGCTATAGTCACCAAGTTGTACATTCTTGATTGTACATCATCATCAGTTCTTGACTGAGAACAAATCAACACGTGACATGTGGGAAAGAAAACATCCACAAAGGCTGTCTTTCTGAACCAGCAAACCAGGTTTGGGAGTCTCCCAGCTTCTTTATTTGATGCTGAATCTGAAGCATTCAGGCCATTACCTGGGGCTTCTTTGTTGATTCTCTCAGCCTAAGCTTTACAGTGCCATCACTACCAGGGTAACAAAAGCCAGCTTTTACAGCTCTTCCTTTTCCTTTACCACCCCTCACACAAAAACAGAACATACCAAACTTCCCTTTTTCCTCTATAATATTCAACTTAATTCTCCCACTGACCTGAAGCCACAGATGTCTAAATCCTGAGTGAGGAAGCCCGTGGCTTACTCACACAGAAGTGCAGCCATTAAGCACTCAAAGAATGTTTTCCAAAGAGTGGCCTCAGCCATCACATGAACCCCACTAATTCTTCCTAATAAGAACTTTCTGCTGCTTAAATATTCGTATGTTGTCCCAGATTTCCCCATTCCTAGGCATCTTCCTTCTCTCCCTTTACCCTGGCTTCCTTACATGAAATCCTTCCATTTACCTGTTTCCTTTTTTCTTGTTTTTTAAGTCAGCACTCCTCTGCAGAACAACCGAAACTATCAGTCAACTGCTTACTTGAACATGGGTTTTTAACTCAATGAGGGTAAGGTTAAAAGATGAAGAATAATTGAGGAGAAAATGGTTTCTGCAAAATAGTTAATGAGCTGAGGTGATGTTCAGGGAGGAACACGCAGACCTGGGCTAGTGCTCTGCTCTCAGATCAGGCCTGGGATGTTTCTTGCTGAAGACATTGGCTCCAGACAGCAGGCTTTGTACTTCAATGAGAGAGGTAGGTAGTAACAGGCCCATGGCAGGGTTTGCCACTCCCCCGAGGAAGCCAGCCAGATGCTGCAGGGTGCTTGCCAGGTAGCATTTCTTTCCATCTGTTCCTTCAGCCCTTGGTCAGCTCTTACCAGACCACCACAAATTGTTCACTACAATTTGCCTTCCAAGTTTCTAGATTCTACATTCTTCATAGAAGGTGGTCCCTCTGTAAAGGATGAGGTTATAGACCCAGATCCACCATCTCAGGACTGGCACTGCCCTTCCCTCCCCCGTAGGAGTGGCTATAGTAACTACAACAGAGCCAGCAGTAGTTCTCTCCATAGGGTACCAAGGCTTGTGACTGCCCTGGAATCAACGAAGCCCTCATGGACATGGTGTGGTGATCACACCAGGCCCCACTGAGGTTTCTAGAGCAGGTTGGGAGTGGAGGTTATCACAATTTTCTCATCAACAGGGACAGGCTTTGAAGACATCTGTAGGGGCCTACCACGCTGGGCATGAAAGCCAGCAATAATTTCCAATGCCTCTTGACTACAGAGATTGGAGAGACCCTCTCTCTACAAGCCTGCAGAGGGCCAGAGTATCTCTTTCTGTTGAAAAAGGGTAAAAGCTGACATCCCCAAGGTCCACTGCTGAAGAAGAGGCTCGATGCAGAGGTTCTTGTGTCCACAGTAGCAACAGTGACCACTGGATGGCCATGACATTTCACATTAGTGTTACTGCAGTGTCAGAGGAGTAGAGGTAATTCTTTTTAGGTAATGAACTAACAGAGCTAGTAGAGAGGATCATGTTTGTGGGCATATCCTGCATCTTTACCTCTGTTTTCCCCAACTTGAAGTAAACAAAATTAATTCACATACTATAAAGGTTTTCTTTTAAAGTGTTGAATTCAGGGTTTTGTAACTACTGCCATCATCTAATTTCAGGAGTTTTATCACCCCAATAAGAAACGCCATACTTCATTAACAGTCATTCCTTATTCTCCTTCAGCATCTTTATTTGTTAGTGCCTGTCACTGCTAGGATACTGTGTCAGTTACACTTACACACTCATATATGTATGTGTGTGTCCACACACACACACACACACACACACACACCCCTATACATATATATATATACATATATATATATATATATATATATGTATAGGGGTGTGTGTGTGTATATATATATGTGTGTGTGTGTGTATATATATATATATATATATATATAGAGAGAGAGAGAGAGAGAGAGAGAGAGAGAGAGAGAGAAGAAAAAACAGGGGGAGGAAGAGGAAAGGAAGGAAGGAAGGAAAGAAGGAAGGATGGAAGGAAGGAATTTATGTTAAGGAATTGGCTCATGTGACTGAGGAAGCTACAGGCTAGCAGAGTAGGAATTACAGCACGAGTTGTCTTTGAGTCCAAAGACAGGTGATCTGGAGACAAAATTCCTTCCTCCTCAGGGGACCTCAGCCTTGCTTTACAGCCTTCAACTCTGTGGATGAGGCCCACCGATATTATGGAGGTTAATCTGCTTTACTCAAAGTCTACTGATTTAAATGTTAATCACATCTAAAAAATATCTCATAGAAACATCTAAACTGGTGTTTGACCACACAACTAAGTGGGTACCACAGCTTAGATGACACATGCCATTATCTTACATATGCTAAAGACCAAGGGAAAGGTTAAGGAACCATGTTTAATTGGCAAAACGTTTGCCTATGCAGCACTGTCTTGTTTTCTCAACCCACCCATTAAAACAGCTGTGAGATCATGTGTTTGTTTCTTCCTTCTATGTCTAATTGGCTGCTCACAGTGACAACTGCTAGATTTGGTTTTGTGCTCTCAAGGTGCTCTGCAGAACATGGAACAACCACCCCAAAAATATTTGTCAAGAGGGTCTTCACATCTCCTCATTTTTCAGTCCTTACCACTTACCTTGGTGACTCTCCTCATTTACAAAGTCTGGCTCAGTAAGCCTCTACTCCTTAGAGCCAAATGTCAAAGCCCCACAAGGCCACTCTTTTCAATTAGCCCACTTCACCTTCTCCCTTCCCTCTCTTGTATTTCTCATGCTCATTTGAATTTCTGCCCAAATGTAGTATTAATATTTACCTACAACATAAGCATTCTACCAACTTCATTTCTATGGTGTCTTACATATCTAAAACTCAGTATCTCTACTTGGCACAAAGTCATTCTTGAGAGTTGACTGCTTCCAAGATTAAAAAAAAAAAGGAATGGGGTGGGGGGACTGGAATACATATCAAGACTTCTGAAGTAAAGGCTGATTAAGAGGGAAAATATTCACATGGGTGTAGAAGTTCTCTTGTGTTTATTAAAAACAAACAAACACAACAAAATCAACTATGCCAAAAAATCCTATTACCATATGGTCCGAATTCCTATGCCATCATTGCACAAAATGGTCTATATGCACAGGAGGTGTTTTAGTGCTTGTTTAATGAATGAATAAAATAAAGAAATGCTACTCTGAAATTACTATATTTTGTTTTTGCCAATCTCTCAATGTAGAACATTTTTAATGTCAGGGATTTTTTTTCTTTCCCCTTTTTTGTTCTGTTTTTAAAAAATGAGCTTCAGGGCTTATAAGCAAAAGAGAGTAGATCCAAATCATTATTGGCTGTTCAAAATGAGCTGCACTTTAGCCAGGATGTAAGAGAAACAACTCCTTGGGGAGGCTTTATTTGATCTGAAGAAGTTGTATTATTATTACGATTGTAAGAAAAATTGGAATGCAATTTAATTGGGGACATAACCAACCAGATGTGAAGGAACAGAATAAGAAACCAATATGAAAGGCTGTATTTATTGAGAAAACACCCTGCAAGCATAACATCCAATTTTGAATTTTAAAAAACTGGAAATGGGAAAATCAAAGAAGACTTTAAATCTATAATGAAGAGTTTATAATGTCCTGTCACTAATACCAATGACTTAGAACACTTTTCTAATCTTAATCTACCTTTGACAAGTTTGCTTACAGTATTTGTGTAAGCTCTGTAGACATAGGCACACATGTATGCTATTAACTGGTTATTTCCAACTGCCTGACCATGTAAATGAACCCAAGTAAAGCAAAATCCTGCTGGCCTTCAAATATTAGAAACTGGGCTGACAATATCAGAAAATTACTTTTGTTTCCTGTTTAACTCTATTTTGCTGAAGGATATGTTTACTCTGAGAAGTTGGAACTGCTTGATTCCTCTTGCTAGTGATATTCTTCATGCAGAAAGCCACTTTGAGAACCTAGCATGAGAAGACCAAGTGCAGAACACACAGAACTCATAGTGCAGACACGATACAGGTTTCCTTCTACTTTGGGTTAATGGTCAAATCAAGGTAAAGAATCTAGCATTCACGGACACTTGATATTTGCTAGGCAAAATGTTAGGCACCTCCACATACACAACCTTATTTAAAATTCGAAGGCACACAGACAATACCCTCATTTTTCGGACCAGGAAACTGAAGATTAGAAAATAAGTGACTGATTGAGCTCAACTCTTTGGTGAAACATTCATTCAGCTTTAAACCCACGTCCCTCTGATGTCATGGTGCTTGTTCTTCCGTGACAGAGTAGGGTTATTGTATTTGTCAGCTGAGAAATAAAAACAAAAGTCTAGCCTGTTTTCTTACACTGTTGATTTTAAGAATTAGCATATTCATGTAATTCAAATAATATATATTGTCCAAACTACTTTCCCAAATAGAAATTCTACTTCTACATTTTTATATTTTTAGACTAAGAAATATCAAGATGAAATCTGTACTTTCTAATACCTCCCAAATACGGCTCTGTGGCTTTCCCAGTGAGGATGGGGGCTAGCTACCAGGCTCGGCAGACACCTCCCGTGTCTCCAGCACTGGCCCTCAAAAATAGGGGATGTCTGCAAATGAGACCAGGCTGGCCCACCCCCAGCATCCACAAAGAGATGCAAATATAACAAAGCAACACATCCTTTCTTTTATTAGATATTCTAATTTCTTACATAGCCCTTTTTGAGAAATTATTTCTTTTTCCTTCAGCTTAGAAAACTCCATCCCATTCAAACTATTAAACATTCTACTCCCTTACCCAGGACACCTGAGGCTAACACACCTATAACACCCACACAATCGTCATACTGGGTTTGTGATGTTCTAGAATGCTCTCACTATTTTGAGGGCTACTGTGCTATGTCTCCCATGGCATTAAACTTATTTTTAAAAAATATTTTATATAGAAGATTAGAGTCAGGATCCACTGTGAAAGAAGGTGGCATCCACTGTGTTACTACAATTTGTAAAGACTTAAGAATTACTTTTCTCTGTAAGAGAAAAAAAAAAGCATTCATCTGGAACTATTCTATGAGGGCTACCTTCTCAAAAAACAAAACAAAACAAAACAGGCATGCCCTCTCATCATGGCTAAAATTCCATTGTGCCCACTGTGTTTTTCCAAGTTTATACATCTTTTTGAACTCAAAGAGACAGAAATAGATCAACATCTATTATGGTGCATTATATAACACAGACAATAATTATTTTATAAACTGGTAATTCAGAAGACTGAGACAGATAAAATAGGGAGAGAATAACCTTATATTTTAAGGTCACTTATGTCCCAGTTGCCCAGGCTGCTCAAGTCTCCTTGGTACACCCTCAAATCCCACTGAATGGACATAGTTTGTGTTTGATCCCAACCCTTGGTTTGGGACTTAGAAAACTCACGTACGCTTCAAGTTCAGTGTTCAGTTTCTAGTACAATGTCTAGTCAGTTCTCACTTTGTAAAGACAATCACAAAAAGAAGGCTGATTAATTCAACAATAAGGAATAAAGTAGAAAATGAAAAACACAGAATTTGAAGGGCAGGTACTTCATGGTACAGAGAAGAAGAGAAAGACCTCAGTGTGATTATATGGAAAGAAACTACGACAGAAAACACTGATGACTTTTAAAAGTAGCTGATCTTGTCCTCTATCTGGAAACATATCTATCAACCTGGTGACTCGGAAAAAAAAATTTTTTTTTAAACCAGCACTCTCCTTTCTTTTTTCTGTTCTACATAGTGGTCTTTTATCTTACCTTCAAATGCTGTACTACTTCTCACTTTAATTAAACTTATCCTCAAAGTCAGACTTTCAACAATATGTGACTTGTTGCTCTTCCTATCTGCCCAGAGCTTCCTGGTATATATCTCTCTTCTTTATTAAACTAAGTACCACATGTTACTAAGACTATGCTAACTCTATTATGTTTTTAAATATCATTTTTCTCTTTTCTTATATTCAATATGCTAGTAAGTCTATCAGTGAAATTTTTATTTCAGATACTGTATTTTTTATTTCAGATACTGTATTTTTCATTTCTAGAATTTTATTATGGTTAGATTTTTATATTTTTATTTCACTGCTGATATTTCCCCATCTCTTCATTCCTCATTTTCCTCTGTCTTTAAGATTATAAAAAAAAAAAAATTTCTCTAAGATTTTAACATTTTTGTAATATCTGCTTCAAAATCTTTGCTAATCATTACATCTGAGTCATCTTATAATTGGTTTCTATTGATTGCTTTTTCTCTTTACTATGTCTAGGAAATTGTTTTTTGTTTTATATTAGACATAGTAACTATTAAATTAGGGGCACTTGTTTATTTTGCATTATCTTTTCTGAAGGGAATTTATTTTTGTTCTCATAACAGATTATTTTGTTTGACTGAAACTCCAAAGTCTATTTCTTAGTAGTGGGCATCAGATGAATTCTGCATTGCTTTTTGGTTTGTTTGTTGTTTTTTTTTTTGTTTTTTTAGTCTTCCTGATGTTGCTTCCTGTCAGGCCACCTAAAATATATTCTGCCCATACATAGGATAAGAATCAGTAAGTTACTAGATAAAGTTTATATGGAATTTATTCTGGCTGTCTCCTCTGCAGTTTCCCTTTTTGGAAGTTCTTCTTTACTCTCTAGCCACTCAGGAAATTCAAAACTCCATTCTGTGGCAATAATTTGTTGATAATTTTCTTTTATCTTTTCCCCATCTCCCAAAGAGCTCTAATGTTTGATTTTGAACTGTAACATTCCCAGTAGAAATACCTATTTATTACAAAAGTTACAGTAAGATCAAACTAAAATTCTTGAGGCTTTCATGTTTTCACTAATCCATGCTTATCAATATTCAAATGAACAAAATAGATTATTTAAGTCAGCAGCTGCTAATATCTAGAAGTAAAAATCTGGCCCTACTTTCCTATGGCTTCCTTCTATTTCTTCACCTCTCACATTGTTCATCATTAGTTCTCTAATTAAATTTTCTCTTTCCTCCTAATCTATATTACTTTTCTCTCTTCTTTCCTGCTTCCCTTTCCCCCCTAAAATTTCTAATTTCTCTTTCTTTCTTTCTTGTTTCTTCATTTAAAAAGAAATATTTCCTACGTTTTACATTGATTAATGAGATCATACCTTCCCTCATTTACTAGAAATAATTGGCTTCCTTTATTCAAGGTATCTGGCAGTTTTTCACAACTGCTGAACTTTCTTACACACTCCTGAGTACAAGGGCTGTAGGAAGTTCTAAGAAAGTTCCTTTTCAAACAAAGCATTCTTACTTCATGGTATAGTACTTTTTCTATCTACCATGAGATGCTTCCGGTGACGTGACCAACAATAAGTTAGTCACTCTATGAGATACGCTTGCTTCCTTCTCCCTCCCACTCAAAAATTAGAAAAGCAGAGGTAAAGAAACAGATGATGCTGTCTCAAAAAAATTAGAAGTATATGGGGAAGAAAAACTAGTATCTCTTAAACAAGCACCAAAAACTTCCATGTAGCTATACAACTTATTTCCACACTTTGTGTCTCTGCTCAAGTGAAATTATTTCAGAGATCCCTTCCTTGAACATCTAATCATAAATAGAAAATCCAGAGAACTCTACTCCCTTCACTATTTTTCTTCTTATTATCACTAGACAAATTACCTATTGTTTGTTTATCATGTTTGTTTTCATTCACTGAAATGAAGTACCATTAAGGTAATGACTTTTTCTTTCTTTCTCACCCACTCAGCACTGAGTCTAGAACCTGCTATCTAATAGATGTGTACTAGACAAAGTTGAGTGAAAACTGAATGGACGATTTGCCACTGAGTCTAATTGGTCTCAGAATGTCAAGTCTATTACCTAATCCAATACACCTAGGATCCATGGTTGAGCAAATTACTCTCCTGTTCAAAGAATTTGAATGACCATTTTATTTTTCAGGTTAAGAAAATTTGTAAATCCCAACATCTGAGACATTTCAATATTTTTCAGCTCAATATTTAAAAATTTAAACTCTTACTATGCTCCAATTTACACTCTGCATTAGAGTCACATTTGACCATGTGACTACCTGCCTTAACCTGAACTTTTTTTAACTCCCTCATGTATCTGTGGCAATTTCTTCTTTATCCTTTGAATTCTGTATTAATTCTTCTTCAATTAAATACCCATAGCACTTTCTTTGGTATTCTCTCATGGCATTTATCACTTTTTGACAATTTTGTGTGTGTGTATTTTGCTGTTCCCATTATACTCCAGTGGCCATGTCTTTCTTTTTTATCTTTCTATAACATCTCAAAGAAATCATTTCTCATAGCAAAGACTTTATAAAATTAATTCAATATAGTCACTCCAGAGTGGATTGTACTTCTTTAATTATGGGTGAGCTTAATCAGCATTATAGATAATGGAGACCTTAAGCTGGCCTCTGAGGAAACTATAATTATTGGATTGATGGAGGGAGAAAATAGGAGCCCTGCTACTAGGAAACAAGGACCCTTTAACTCAAAGTACAGAAGAGCATGGCATTTTTCAGAAAAGGTGAAGAGGGTGCACTGACCTAAGAAAAGTGTAGAGGTTATGTCTTGTTGCTACAGTTTCCTGGGAACAAAGATAAAAAGAAAAAGTAAAAAAAAGAGAAGAAGTATCTCACCTCATAGATTCTATCTCCACACTCTTGGGTTTTGGTCCTATTCATTTTTGTACTGTGAGACCCCTTAGATAGGAAACATCAGACTATATTGGGAAGGCGATAAAAGCTTCAACATGCAGTTCTACCAAATAAGACCTTGCAGAAGACGAACAGAAGAAAAGAGGCTGGCAGCTATATAATTGAAAGGGAGGGAGGTGAATCAGACATTGTGTGTCCTAAGGAATCACATATAGTGTAAGCAGTTCACTGATCTGTATCAACACATTAATGATTTATGTAGCTTTTAATTTACAACACAGACATATCTAAAATAATCAGGTAGAAGTAGGCATTAAAAATTCACTGCATGGGTCATAAAATGATTAGTTATTCAAGTGACTTCAGATTTGTATTTCATTAAGGAATAATTTTAATTTACTTTTAAACCGTTTATATACAGAGATTTAAGAACTCTTGCAAGACGATTATGCATACTCCAGCTTTTATGTATCCAATATATTTGAAACACTTGCATCTCCTTTTTTTTCTCCTTGCAAGCAGTATTAATTTGTTTGAGAGCACACATCCAAAAAATATGGCCCAATAATTTAGTAAAAACAACGTTAATTTACAGAAAATGCTTGGCATTTCTTTCATTATTATTTCTATTATGTGTAGTTTATATGAATTTTGGACTGGAAGGTATCTCTTTCTGCTCTGTGAAATGAAATTATCTAGGCATCCCTACATTTCCTGGTCACTCAAGGTAAATACTTAACCTTTTATGGCACAATTTATCATCACAGTATCATGTAAGGTTATTCTTAAAAGAAACCTCAGAAATTATTTGCTCCAATTTGTTCATTTATAGATTAAAAGCTAGCCTCAAAAGGTAAAGTGGCTTGCTTAAGTGCTTACAGGTGAATGGAACTCAGGTATCCTGCTTCCCAGACTAATACGTGTTCCATCATATCTTGAGTTTCATTAGCTCCATCTTAGCTGCTGTAGCTATTTCTACTGTTTAAAAAGCCAACTTCCTGGTTCACTGAGAGTGTTTATTTTTTGCCTCATTCCTGATCAAATACTGCAGCAATCTGTAAAAATATAACCAGGCTAGGGGCAGTTTAACTTGAAATTAATCTTATCTAGGCTATTAAGCACCTAGTTTCTCTGGTTTCCGCAATGCTATCACAATAAACATTTTGAGATGCTGCTCTCAACTCTGAAAACTAACACAATTATATAAAAAGCTTAACCATTATTAAACTTATCTGGAAGGCAATGTAGCTCATCATGTCAGCAGCATCTCTGTCCTCAGCCTTCTTTTTTAAAAAACTAGTTCTTTATTCACTACCATGCTCCTCTACCCTGGATCTCCTTAGCTCTTGCCTTCAATGGACGGCTGTCATGTGGAACTTTATTGAGGGCCTTCTGAAGCTCATGATAAATCATGCTGTATGCATTGACACTGTCAACCTTGTCTATAACCTTCTCAAAGTCAAAGAAGTTTGGGAGATTTCTGCTCTTGCCTAGATGAGATTTTTCTCTATCTCTGTAAAAGATGATAAGTCTTGTACCTTGTATGCTGAACAAAGTTTCTATTTTTGACACAAGTTATAAATGCCAAGTTAAATGATCCAGTGAACATTTACTTAAAATATGTAACTTGTGATACATAAGTTATCCATGCCAGGCTAACGTTCTCTTTCTTTGTCTGTCAACCCCACATATTACATCTAAAAATCTCCTGCCTTGGATCCCCATTTTGTCCTTAAAAATTAAGGACCGCAAATGACAATTTAAACATTGAGTTATACATTAGCACATTCAGTGATGTGCCAGCTAACCTAAAACCAGACTTCAGAGTCTCACAGCAGTTATTGCTATCTCTCTACTCTTGCCATCTGGAGCTCATCATGCCGACTTTAGTGATCATTCTGTGAAGAGTTTCAGAGCTTCGTTCTAGTGATAAAGATGCTAAAACTAACATTTTTAAAAATCATCTGTTCTTTTAATTGAATTTATTGGGGTAACATTGGTTAATAACATGATATAATATTCAGGTATACAACTTTATAATATGAATCTGCATACTCTATCATGTGCTTACCTTGGAAGTCTAGTCTCCCTCTGTCACTATACACACACACATATGTGTGTGTGTGTGTGTGTGTGTGTGTGTGTGTGTGTGTATAACATGAACATTATCATGTTATATATATCACTGATCCCCTTAAAACTAACTTTTGCATAACTTTGGAAAATGATCATTTTTTTTTACAAACTCCAATTGTTGCCATTTGCTTTTGTTCAGTGAACATTTATTGTGAGAGATTTTTAATCATTATTTTTTTATCAATTTCATCTAAAAGAGATATTTTTCATTATCTTTATAGCTTTTTTGTAGCTCCATAGTATTCCATTTTATGGAGCACCTTAAATTATTAACCCAGTCTGCTACTGATGGACAGAGTTTGTTTCCAATGGGGAATTTTTTTTTTTAAATCTCAAGTCTGGCCCTGTTTCTCACCTTTTTATCTCCTAGAAGTTTACCTCTGCAAGTACAAATAAATTCAGCCTAATATCCACGACTTTCTGCAATCCTATACTCTGACCACCCTTTGTATATTATCTTCTACCTGACACCAAACTAGATCATCTGCTGTTATCTAAATAGCCACTTTATCCAACCAATCCTTATACTTGCTTATTGTAACACCTTTGATTAAATTGTTCTTTGCCTGACGGTCTTTAGGCATTACTGCCTTTTCATGTAATTCCCACTCACTCTGCAAGACCCTGCTAAAGTTTCTTGTTATACTCTCAGCTGTCCTTGACACTCTAGCCTGTGCTATCCTTCAGCCTCCACCCTCTTATTGCTCTATCATATGTTGAGTTCCAAGACAAGAGCGACCGTGTTTCACCATCTCACCCATGTGTCCCTAGAGCACTTATACCTACCAGGGGCTCAGAAATTAGTTTTAGAATGAGTAAACTTTGAACTGATTGTCTTCACATGTGCTACTGCATGCCTCTAACTGCAGTGTATGTATGCACACTCACACATGATGCATGCCCATGTGTTTATATCCACTGTCCACTTCTACTTTCTGATCTCATCAAGGGCATCTGCCACACCTTCAACTATTTCATATTAACTTCTCAGACTAACCCAGGATTCTACAACAATGATGTTTAACAGATACTTCTTGATTGGTGCATATTCAAAGTACTTAGTAATCATAAAGAATGCTAAACCAATCAAAACAGAAAGTTGGTCATAAACATTTCATAAAGCCATACCTGAGTATACTGGCTCAATATTAGCCCTGGCTGTGTCCTGTAAAGAAAAAGAAAAGTTATGTGTAAATCAATTGTAGGCCCAAAATATCCAAATTGTCAAAACAAATTTAGATAAAAGAAAATTTTCAAAGTGATGAGAAATTTGATTAACTTCATATGCAGTTATTAAATATTATTTTACCTTTTTAGTTTAGGAATAGACTAAACTCTTTCAGTTTCTGTAATATGTGATTTTCATTCTATTCTCTTTATAAATAAAGAAATATAACACAGAAGGAAAAGACTAAATCTAAAGCAATACCAGAGAGATAATTTGACAGGTTTCTGAGCTGCTGGAATTATGGAAGCAGTTCCCCTGCAGCCTCTGATGCTGAGATGCACTAGGAATATGCTATTATGTAAAGATTAAGGGATTCAATTAAGAAAACTTGCTCAATTTTCCAAAATTTTTGAGTGTTAAAATCTCCTCATAATTATGAACCAGAGAGGCCCTGCTGATTTTAGTTCCAAGTTGTAATAAAGACTGGTATTCTAACCAATGCAGTTTATTGTATGAGGTCTGACAGTTAAGTTCATGAACTCATCCTAGAAAAAATGCTACATACTTCATTGCTGACTATCACTACAGTCATCTTTGAAGTTCTCCCCTTGGAAAGCTATGCATTGACACCAGCACCTAGTCTATCCTCCAAAGTAATTTGGGAACTCTTTTTCTGGAATACCCATCAGAGCTATGATTGTATTACACTTATGACCTGAGTGTCACCAAAATACCTTCTTTTCAAAATTTCTGTTATCTTGGGTAAAGAAAAAATCATTGGGAGCCAGATCAGATGACTAGGGAGGGTGTTCCAGTACAGTTGTTTGGTTACTAGCTAAAAACTCCCTTACACATAATGCCATTTGATCTGGTACAAGATGCAAGAGCCATGAGTTGTTGGTGCAAATTTCAGGTCATTTTCATCTAACTTTTCCACACAGCCTTTTCAGCACTTCCAGATAGTAAACTTGGCTGACCACTAGTTCAGTTGATACAAATTCATAGCAACATGGTTTTGAGTTTGGATTTAGATTGACAGAACATTTTTGGTTGTGGAGAATTGGCTGATTTCCATTGTGCACTTTGATGCTTTGTTTCAGGGTCATATTGGCACACCCATGTTTCATCACCAGTGATAACATGGACCAAAACATCATCTTGCCTCTCCAAAAGGTCTTGGCAAACTTCAACTCTCCTTTGCTTTTGTTCATTGGTGAGCTCCTTCGGGACCATTTTTGCACACACCTCTCTCATGCCAAGATTTTCACTTAGATTTTCCTGTTTCTGTATCGATGCTTACTTGGTCTGCTATGCTTCCTACAGCCAGCTAAAGATTTGAAACACAATTTGACAAATGTTTGCAATGTTTTTGTCAGTTCTGCTCATTACTGGCCACCCTGACCTCTCTTCATCAGTGACGCTTTCTCTCTTCTCTGAAAAACATTTAATCCATTTGTACACTGCTGTTTTCTTCATGGTGTTATTCCCACAGACTTTGACTAACATGTTTCTGATTTCACTTCTACTCTTGCCAAGTTTAACAAGAAATTTAATGTTTGTTCATTGCTCTAATTCAAGCTCCAACATTCTCAAGATGGCACACAAAATCATGCAACCACAATAATGAACGACACTCAGCAAGACACTGTCACATGTCGTCATGAACACAACTGTGAGACACAGATATGCCAAGGTAATGAAACTTTACCAAGTTGTTTGTACAGTGCTGCCAACAAAAGTGCTCAGTGGCAAGTTCGCAAACTTAATTGTCAGAACTCTTAGATGAGCTAAATCCATGTGAAGAAACTGAAAAACCAAGGCTGGGAAACAGAATGCCAATGCAAATGCCAAAGAGTGAAAGCAGAATTTTTTACAGAGGTAGAAACAAGAAAGAGACAGGTTCAAGACTCTGTAACCTGGCAAGACGGACCAGAGAATACCCAGGTCATATCCCTGGAGCATCTTTCATTTCCATCTCTATTTATGTTTGTCTGTGAAGTTTCTAGGGGTGACCTGCATTCAGGGAAGACAGGAGCCTTTGGTTGATTTGAAGTTCAAAAACAGTAAATGCATTCATGCCTTCCTTTGTTATTTACTTCAATAAACATTCTTCAGTTCTTAAGAGCCAGGCCTGATGGTAGGCAATGGGGACTCAGTGAGAACACACTAGGTAATCTTTGACCTCAGGGCTTTACTCAAATGATAAAGTGAGATAAAATAGATATAAAATAAAGAATTAAGCAAGTAAATGATACAATTTTAGATAACAATGAGTGCTAAGAGGAAAATAAATAGAGCATGGGTACAGAGAAGGAGGCAGGGCTCAGAGAACGATCTCAGTGAAGGCTCTCTGAAGAGGTGACCTTAGAGCAGAGAAGGGAACCACGAAAGCACCTGGAGGACGCTGTCCCAGGAAGAGACAACAGGAAGTATAGGGGCTCCACACTGGGAATAAACAGGTCATGTTGATGGAATTGCAACAAGATTAAGAGCAATACATAGTTCAGGGGAATGGGGCAAAATGTGAGGTCACAGAGGTAGGTAAGCAGGAGACAGAGCAGGGCTTACAGAACATTCGAAAGGTAACAGAAAACCATTGCATGTCTGAGCAAAGCAGTAAGGTAATACAATGTGTGCCCCCATGTGATCACTGGTTGCTATGAGAAGAAAAGAGAGATATGACCATTAGTGGAAGCAGAGAGATGAATAGTCTGGCTACAGATGATGAGAATTTCAATTCAGACTTGGGGATAGGGTACGGAGGAGGTGTAAAGAAATCTGGTCAGATTCAGTGTATGCTTTAAGGGCAGAGTTGACAACACTTATGTGTTGGATAGAGGGAGGGTTGAGCATTGCTATTTGTTTTCATGACCAAAACAACTGAGTAAATAGTAGACTAGGAAGACATTGGGAAGAACATGTTTAAGGGAGCATGATCAAGAGTGTGGTTAAGGACATACTAAGACTGAAAGGCCTGTGAGACATGCAAGCAGAAGGGATGAGTAAGCAGTTGGTGGTGTGAGAACAGAGCTCTGGGTAAAGGTTAGGGCAGTAAGTTTTTCTCTTTTTTTAAACTAGTATATATAAGCAGTACATATAGTATATTATCTAGAGCACCTGAAGTACTTTTATATTGCATTTTCTTACTGTCTTTCCTCCGCCCCCTCCATTAATATAACTTACTTTGTTACTTTTCTCTCTTTTGGACCTTATTAACCTGCCGGGTTTATTTAACATCTTAAAAGTCCTTATTGAATACTTGTTTTCAGAATGGTTAAGAGATCCATAAGACTTTATTTTTCCATACTCTCCTATTTAAAGTAATCATGAATGATTGCTATACTTTTGGCCTCTAAGTTTTGAAAAGTTCTTGGTATCTTTGAGAACTTTAGGAAGGAGTCATTTGTGGGACCAAGACATAGAACATTAAACTTCTATGGAAAGTGAGAGCAGTGATTGTCGACTGTGGCTGCATATTAAAATCACTAGAATTGTTCCTGATGCCTGGGTCCTACCAAGACCCATTTTATCAGAATCTGGATGACTCCAATAGTGTACAGCCAAAAATGACAACCACTAGGAACTGCGTTATGAACTAGCCAATACGTAGGAAGTTTCTATTCATATACTATACCATAGTAGATAATATTAGAGACATATAATTTGTAATCCTTCTCATAGGAAAACTCGTATTCTAGTTGCTGAGATAGACACTACCAAATTATTTTATTATAGTATAGGGTAAGACTTATATGTAACACTTGCACTAGTACTTATACATATACCAAAGTACTTATACATATACCAATCTCAACAAAATCACTTTGGAAATTTTGTGCAATTTCCAAAAATGCTGTTCCTATGCAAAATATTTAGGGTTTTACTCTGGAAGAAATGCATCGTGCTTGCTAGAATATCCTCTATGCTAATAAATCTTCATCCAGTAGGATGGATTTATTTTTGAGAAATACCCAAAAATCATTTTAGAGACAAATTTGGAGAACTTTGGTAAAAAAAAATATTTTTTGAGGAGGGAGTGACTCTGATGGATAGGATAATGGAAGTGCTTTCTTCTGTGGATCATAACATGGTTCTGAATCCATTTTTATAGAGATACTGAACGTATCTTGAGGATGAAAGCACCTTTGGAATTAAGCACATGCACTCTCAATGTGACTATTTTAAAAGACAGCACTCATCTGAATACAGCAAGACTGATCTGCATCTTTAAAATAATCAATGATCATTCTACAGAGGGTGCCAAAATAATGTATACACATTTTAAGAAAGCAAAAAGACTGTATTAAAATTATAATAATATACACTGATAACAAAAGATAAATACAAGTTACATTTGACTTTTGCAATTACAAAAGGTACTCAGAGTAGTTATCATCAGTGTGCGGACACTGCTGATTATAGCAAACTACTGCTTGAGCAATGTTGACCGAAGTGTCCACTTGTATCACTGTGCATGACATTTCAATTTCTTCCTGAACTACTACCACAGTAGCCATTTTCTATAGCACACCACATCCATTTAAGTCCCCCACAGATAGAAGTCAAGAAGTGTTAAGTCAGGAGAACGTGGGGTGAACTCAAACAACGTTCTCGAATTTTAAATACCATTTCAAATTGTCTTGCACTTCCGTCATTTTCTGACTGTCCTGCTTGTCACACACAGTGACACTAGTATTTATTTCATTAACACTATCTTTTGAGTGAATGTGTCATACTACACATTCAATTCAACTTCGTGAAGTAATACATAGAGAACATCTCTTAAATGTGCATGCATTGTTTTGGCACCCCTGGTATATACGGCATATGCCCAGACTTGAGTTATGATTTTATTACAAAATCATAACCATACATACTTATGATATTGTAATAAAAGATTTGGTATAGATTACCAGCTCATAAAAGGGATATTATTTGTGTAATCAAAAGCATGTATGGTTATGATTTTTGTAATAAAATCATAACTCAACTCTGGGCATTACTTCTGCCAGACCCCAGTCAGTATGGAATATCATTGTGGGTTTGGGACACCCCTCTAATTTTAGTGCAGCAACAGTAAAGAAGGAAAGATGATTCTAAATATATCATCCTCTCTGTGCTTCCATAATAATCAGATGGGCAGATGGGACCTCTGGAGGTTTCAAGGGCTCTGTGGTCTGGAGTCTGATAATCACCCTCTACTGTCTGTCCCTCCTTCCAGAATCCCCCACCATCAAGAGACAAGCTACATGTGGACTGGATACCCCAGAGAGCCCCATGAGCTGCAGGGACCCTGGGTCCTGTGTACAGTCTGTGATGATGAACCTTCTTCACACACCTAAGCTAGGAATGTAGACTCCTGGTCCTGCGTCTCCAGAGTTTGCAGGCTGTTTTAGGGCTTAGACAACATAATGAATCTGGGACAAATGAAGTTTAGCTTCTCTTTGGGGAGAATCTGAAATACCCCACCTAGAGCTCTTCTGTCCCTTCTTTAAAAGAAATGTACCTCTTACGTTATTAAGCATGGATCTGGGGTGGTCCTTTGGAGAATTATCCGAAAGGCAATAATCTTGCCCTTCCTCATTACTTGGTGAATACATAGCACTTAAGCATTACAAAATTACAAATTCTTCCTTTCATGAAAAGGTTCAAATTCAAGTCCCTTCTTCAGAAAGAACTCTGAGTCATCTAAAAGATGACAATTTTGGAGACTATAGTGCTAGTGTTAAGACTCTATAAAGGTAAGCTTTGCCTTTGCTTTAGTAAGTCTAATGAACTTACATTTGTTTGATCAACAGTTTTTCTGATTGTCTTTTTAGGAAGTCAATCAACAGAAAATTTGTTGAAAACCTATAAAATGAGTAATCCTGCTAAGAATAATAATCATGAATCATTCCCAATCCACTATCTCATGGTATCTGGACACTGAACCAGGTGACTTCAACAGGCTCTTGGGAGCTCTGAGAATCTGTGAATGAACCTTTCCTGGACTACAGGAACGTCTTGGCTTGGCATATTTCCTTGGATACTGGTGCATGGATACTTCTCTGACTACTGATTTTTTAAAACTAGTCAATGATCATTTTGATAAGTGTTTTGTTTTCTACTTTCTCCCCAATTTTTTGTCCCTTAATATTACTTAGTACCACTTTTCCTTTTTGGCCAAGGATTTGTGTCAGAGTTAGTATAATGGGTAACTAGGTGTTATTAGTGATGATGATATAGCTTTTAGCTTACTTCATGCTTCACATTCATGATTATAGAGTTTTCTACCTCCCAGATGTGTCTAGAAAAGTGCATATAGAAATGACATAAAAAAAGAGAGGCACACAGATGCACTGATTGAGAATGTGTACATGCAAGTGTGTACTCCCAAATCTATAATGAATTAGGTACTTTCATGATTGCTAGTTTACAGAAAAGGAATCTAAGTCCAGAGATGTTAGGTAACTTACCTAAGGTCACACAGCTAATAGGTAGTAGAAACAGGATTAAAAAATATATATTTCTAAAATGTATATTTTTATTACTGTTCCATTTGTGGCAGTTAACACTTTTAGCCCTTTAGGAAGCACTTATATCCTGTAATCTGTTGATGTAAGTTAAATTGATACAGAAGAGACTATAACGGGGACAAGGATGGAGGGTCTTTACAATCAGCCTGGCAGCTCAGGGAGACAGGTTTGAGCCTGCAGTTGAAGGAACCCGGGGGATCCAACTGTTACGAAGTAAGGACTATGGAGGGAGGAAACACAGTCTCTAATAAAAATGCAACATATGCATAATTAATAAAACGTGGACTAAAGAGTCTTAGAAAGCTAAGTTTGGAAGGGACTTTTGAAGTCATCAAAATTACATAAATGGTAAGAAAAACAGACACAACAGATTACTGAATATTGTATCAGGAGGCCTCCATGGCACCACTGGTGGGGACAAGTCCACTGTAGGTAAAAAGGCTCTGAGAGACAGTGAGGGGATCTCTGCATTCATCATTTTAGCCCTAGAAAGCAGCTTACAGTTGCAAATCCACTTTGTTCATTTTCCAAATGAACTGACAGACCCAGGGACTTAGATGTTTGACCGTGGCCCCCAGGACAGGAACCCAGGTGTCCTAGCTGCCCACTCAATGCTCTTCCCCCCTCACTGTTCCCCTGCTTTACCTCCATGGAAATTCACCGAGAAGCGCTCCTGCTCTTATCTGAATTTGGCATCATAGCAACTGCCTTCTCCGACACGCTTTCCTTCTCAAGCGCAGCACGGAGAAGAGCGTGACTACACACCTTCCCAGTGCACACAGGAAGACAGATGCTCTCTGAGGAGGTGCCTGTGAGTCCTTCCACTAGCTTGCGCCCGAGCACCTACAGTGTGCATGCTCGTGCAAACAGAGTCTCGCCTTCCACTTGCAAACTCAGAGCTTGATTCTAATAATAGGCTGTGGTGAGACCTTTCTCCACAGGCTGTGATTCTCCCATGTGGCAGTCACTTCCAAACCAGTCCTCTGCTCTGTTTTGCTTCAAGGGAAAGCTCTTGGGGAAATGCTGCTTAGAGGGACATTTAAGAACAAACAGCGACTAGCAATGGCTTCTTCATCTCCGACAGAACTACCCTCAATTCAAACTATACGAAGGCGTGTAAACAGCAAACACTGGTTCGGCAGGCTCTGGTCAGTAACGCCGTGGGCTTTCTGCATGCAGAAATGTAAATCATGCTGTTTTGGGATACACATGCAGGATTACATCTCCTAGTATTTCTTAACCATTTTGAGAAGGGAGTATAGTGGTAATAATTAATCAGGACATTGCTTTTGTGCATTTTCTTGATTATAACCTCAGAAATAAAACAGGCTTCAGGGCATAGCACGAAATAGTGGCAAAGCACTGGACTGAGAGCAATTCTTCATTTAGATTTGTTACATTGTATATCAGTTATCTCTCTGGCCACATGTTACCCTGTTGGTGAAATAGGGATCATAACTAATAGTAATTGCTATCTTCAACTTTACACATATCTATGATTTCTTTGCACCATCTCCTTTAAAAACAACAATAAGACCAATATTACTATTCACCTTCTATAAATGAGAAGACCAAACCTTAGAGAGATTAGATGGATTGCCTAACCTCATGAAAGTTGCTCAGTGTAGCAAAGGGATCAGAGCCCAGGCCTTCTGAGCACACTATTAAATGCACCAATGCCATGATTCAATCAGAGCCCCGCCCCTGCAGTGCTGCCTTGCACCACAGTCGGGGGCCTAATTCACCAGCTGCCAAGAACACAGAGCGAGCGAGTAGGCACAAATACGTACAACGAAGGGATTAATGGTACCCATGTCGAAATCAGCCTTAAAATCCTGATTAGAAGTCACTCTCCCTTGTACTGAATTTGGCTTAGGAAATGGAGAAAAGAGAAGCTGTTTAGGGAAGTGATTAAACCCTCAGTTTTTGCAATCAAGCCACATGCCTTTCACTATTGGGTCTGACATTTAGGAGTTGCAGGATCTTGGGTGAGTCAACTAGCCTTTACATAGTTCTCCGTTCCTCAGGCGGGGTTAATAATAACACCTACTCTCCGAGGTAGTGATGTTCTTAAGTGGAAGTACATACGACAGGCTTAGCATGTAATAAATGCTCACTGAACAGCTTTCCGCCCTCTTCCTCCCCTCCCCCTCTTCCTCTCTGCCACCCTCCACTGGGAACTGGAACCCTATCAGTGGTGGTGCCAATCATGTCACCACAAGGCAAAATACCTGCATGATGTAACTTAGATTCCAAGATGGGCACTTAACGACATTTTCAAAGCATTGGTTGGGATTCCAGAAGCAAAATCATCCAAATGCCTATAAGACGCTAAGCTCTGCAATGCGTCATGACCCTGAAAATGGACTAGACAAGTCTGACATCCTGTGCTCAGTCTAAATAATTCTGGATCTTACAATTTCTGCCATAAACTCAGAGATGGTGCCTATTCTAGTTATCTTTGTCAAAAGATACAACACATTAAAATGTACGTTATCCATAAATACATAAATACATATATGTATATGAGGGCTGTCTGGAAAGTATCCAGCTATGTAAAATGAAAAACAGAGGCATTTATGGCTGGATTTTTTCTGGAGAGCCCTCGTATGTAAGTGTATATGTGTATATGTGTATACACACACATGCACACATGTATCATGCATAGCAGTGTCATAGATACTGACTGATCTTCCTAAATCACAACCAGATAAGTGGAGGTGTGCCCTTTTCTTAAATACAAGGCTTAAGGCTTGGAGCTATAAAGACCACCTTGAGAATCAAGTCTCTTCATTTTGACATCCTGCCACTTTGACTAGGAAACTCCTGGGCAAACCTTCAGTTCTGGGAACGAGCCGGAAAGCAGGCTCACAGGGAATACTATCTGCACATCTGTGAAGGAGGAGTTTCTCGGTGATTCACCTCTTTGAGTGATCTTAAGAACAGAATCTACTTGAGTCCCACTCTTCTCTTGGTCTCTTGCCCTTGAGGCACGTGTAATCTCAGCCTCTTTCTTTCCACAGGGGAAAATTATCACCAAATTTGATAGTACCATTAATTTCACAAACCACGTGATACTTGACTATACCAGTATTAAAATGTTAAGAGGTACATGTTACATTTACCTTTAATTCCAGGTAAAAATATCACAGAGAAGAAACTTCAGCAACTAAAACTTGAGAGACATTTTGCTCCAAAATTCTCATTGTGCAAGTGAGAAAAATGAGAAACAGAAAGATTAAAATAAATTTGTCCACAATCAGAGTTTCACTCATTGGTTTTAATTGTTTCTAGAATTTCATTTCTGTATGCATTTCCCCACAAGGAAGAAAACAAGTAGTCATTTTCCTTTCATAAAGATAGAGGAAGGGGAAAAAAAAATAAGACAGAAGCAAAGCAATGGAATTTATCTTTATGAAAGCAAATTCTGTAGATATTTTGCCAAAAAGGACACATAGTGAAAATGGATTAGTTCATTTGAGTGGTTTGTGGAAAATATATATTTCCCGAAGCAGGTGGTGCTATCAAAGTGAATAGGGAGAAAAATGTCGTGTATGAAAAATATTTTTTTTCAAAATGCTATTTTTCAAGTCGAAAGGGAAATGACACAAACTCCTACCACTACTCTGACAGCATATTCTAATGGGTTCTGGCTGTATTTTAGAAAAACACACACCCACATACAAACAGAAACAAACATTTTCAAAAAGGATATGTATAGAAAACCCTGGAGGTTTTACATTTGTTAGATAGAGGGAAAAAAAGAAAGACAAACGGCCTGCCAGGTAATGAGATGAGTGAGCAAGTAAGTCATTGGAAACTCACAAAACGCACTTTTTTGGAAACATTTCTAGTACCGTTGATAGAAGCAGAGGGACATGGATCAAATGGAAAACACAACCCATTGTCCCCTGGACATTTAGCAAAATTCCAAAATCAGCAAAATTGCAAAAGTAGTTTCATGGATTAACATGTAAATTAGTTTAGTATACTTCTAAATGAGTATACTTCTACCTCGCTGTCTTTTTTACTTCCCTACTTTTTTTTTTCTTTTTAACTAGTAAAATTGAATTCAATGGGTACTTACTGAACTCTGGTCACAGAATATGGTTTAAGCCAAAGTTGGACTGACCAGAGGTACCATTTTAAATGGGACAGAAAACAATGATACTGTCTCATTTCAAATAGTACATCTGGCCAGCCTAACCACAGTAGACATTTCAGGGCATTTGAGATTAGAAGTAGTGGAAAAATATGCTAAGTCAGTAGGAGAATTAGCCTATTCCATTAAGTAATAAATGATATGATGATCTGTAAGTGTGGGTCCCTGCTCTCCTGAAACATCATGTAATTCACCATCCTCACTGGGATTTCCTTTTCCATCTTTCTGTTGAAATATAATCTCCATACCAAAAAGTACATATATTATAAGTTTACAATCTCATGCTCTTTCTCTCCTCCTCTGTCTGTTCACGGTCTTAACCATGATGTCTGTTGAAAGCACCAATCTACCTTGTCTTCCATCTGTTGTGGGTGTTCTATGTGACAACCAGATAACAGTACCACTGTCACATTTCTGTCTGGAGAGGTGCTGTTAACAACAGGCACCAGGGCCTGGGCACCCAGAGAACAGTGGTCAGATTTCCTGCCCAGGTGCCCTGCTCTAGAGTTCTGCTTTGTCTTCTGTCCCCCACTGCCTTTGTGTGTGGGCCCTGCCTTTACTCAGGAGGCTGCTTCCTACTCCAACCAAATTGAGCACTAATTCAAATCTCAGCTTTTCAGTGAAGCTCCTCCTAATCCAGCATCCCTCCAATGAATGTCTCCATTTCTTTTAGTTTTTACCTTACAATCTAGTCCCTAATTAAATGTCTACATTTTCTGGTCACTGTTGTTGTATAAGCTAATATATAATGTATTTCCGAGAAAATAATAAATACTCAGTGACTGAGATCTGTACTTGAACTTGGCTCCCAGGTTCCACTGTAATCTTGCTGGGACAGAGAAATTAGGTAGTCTTCCTGCTAAGCTTGTGCAGGGTCTTCTTCCTTACTTCTCATAGGAGTAAGATATGCATTGACATCTATGCAGTGTCTCAAAGTAGAATACTCAGAAACATCACAAATAATTTCCCAAACCTCATGCCCAGCACACACTGAGGCACAGCCTTGTTAGTTACCTTAAATCTATGTTGCATATGTTTCCTCACCATCATCCTTAATCCTCTCTGCTGGGACTCCTAGTCTCTTCAGTTCATCAGTTCTATTCTGGACTATTAAAAACTTACTTACGCCAGGTGCTCCTATACTCCAATCCACTCTTCTCACCAGGTTGTAGCCAGAGACACCTCGTTAAACAGCAGTGAAACTGATCCATGGCCCTGCTAGAAAATTCTAAAGGTTCCATGGTTTGAAATTCAAAGGTTTTCATGATATCTTACCCAGAATAGGCATTTACATGTTCACATGCTTACAAGATCCTAATCAGAAAAAAGCTAGCTAAACATGCTGGTTAACATCTTGGGGAGACAAAATTTCAGACTAAATGGCTTTCTCCTCCAGTTTTTACTTAGCAAGCAGAAACAGACTCAGTTTACGGCAGTGAAGACATTAATTAAGCAGAGAAAGGGAAAATGTCAATGAGAATTGACAGCTGTGACTTCTCATTTAAAATATTAAGTAAAAGTTTCCTGCATTCCTTTCTGCTCCGCCCTCTCCTCCCTCTTCCTCCTCCAGTACTTGATTAAATGCACTAGAACGAAAACATCAATTCACTCTTGTTAGAGGGCAAGACATTGTGAATTAATGAAGTCAGATTTGTGGGCAGTTTGATTCAATTCTATTACTTTCAAGTACTTATGATAACTGGACCTTAATCTTTCTGACATTGAGATCATTAGTAGCATTATTGCATATGATATTGATCTGCTAAAAGGCATTTATAACTAGCAAATATACATTATTATTATATGCACATATATACAAACATATACAGTATAAATACACATATGGGTATATGCATATGCATGTACATATATACTAAAGACGTGTGTTGTGTTTACAGTAAATCTATATTTATAATGATTACTAAAAGTAATTTTTAAGTATGTATGTGTTCATGACTGGGATTTTCAGAGCTAATTAACTGTTAACATTTCTTAAAATGCGTGTTTTTAAGGATGCCTTCTAAAACTATGTCACACTTCTCAATCTCTCTATAAAGAAAAGAAATTGTTCTTAAAAACCAAATTTCAGTCCCACCTCTTCTCAACTCAGTGGGACCTAAATTAAAAGGTTTCACTATAAGGAGTCGCAAGTTAAAATAATGACGACTTTTATTTTTTTCTATAGGAGACAAATTGCTATAATGTGAGTCAAATTGCTTTCTGAGCTCACAGATAAGAGTTTGGAAGCTGCATGTTACTGGATGAAAATCTTGAGAGCAACAATGATACAAGCTTCATTACCTGGAGTCATGCTTATAACAGTGAAGCATTCGATTTTAAATGGTATTTATTGAAAGCTAACCGAATTGTGAGCATTTAATTGAATATATCAATTTTCAGGAGGCCAGAATTGTTGTGTTTGCTTAGAAGCTTGTTCTAGACAGCTTCCTCCCTCCTGCCCCCGAACACTAGAAATATGTAATTTTTTTTTTTTGGTCTGAAAAAAGCTTCAGGTAAAGCTGTAATTTGCTTCTGCAATCATATCAGTTACTCTGGCAAAATGCAACCCCCAGATCTCACATGACAGTTTACAAATTAAAACCTGTAGAAATAATTAAAAAGGAGATACGTACAGGAGTGCTACGTGGAAATGCAGAGCTTCAGCAGCCAGCTCAGCTGAGTGATAACTAGACGTGAGGTACAAACTAATTGCACTTAACTATTTCTCATGGCGAGAACTGAATGTGTGGAGGTTGTACAATGGGAAAGACAAAGGGTGTGTGCAGCATTCTACTCTCTTAGAGGTCCACACAATTACAGAAAACCAATACCAGGAAAGACATGACGGAGGGATTGTTAACATTTTGGTATTAAATAAATGGTTGTGGATTTCTTTTTTCTTTTAAACACTTTTATCCATACTTGATACTTTTGTATTCTACCTGATGAGGGATCCCACAAAGGTTTTTAGAGCCGCTCCCTTATTCCATAATGAGTTCTCCAAACTGAACTTCTAATTCCCTGGAGTCAGCCCCTACATCTTGTTTTGGTTTTGTCCCCCTGTATCCACACTATAGCATCTAGCACATGTCTGGGCACATGTTATGCATCCAATAATTATTGTAAAATAAACTAAGGGGTAAAGAGAGGTTGACTTTTTCTAATCCTAAAGATTTTCTAAGACACTATTACTTAGCAGCCTTTTATTTTATTATTTTATAAGCAGCACTTTACTGCAAGTCCAGATACAACTATGAAGTATCCCAGTGAGATTTTTCACCCCAAGGGCCTGGACCCAAACTGGAATAACTGTCAGTAGCAACATTAATTGCCCCCCATTCTTGGCAGCTGGGGTGTGAAAATTGGTGTGTAGACAGAGACTGAAATTTCTGCTCATCCCAAGAGGTAGCCGCCAGGGACCCGATGCAGGCCATTAGGAGGACAGTTGTGTAGAGGCAAGTTTCATATCTGTCTGAACGGCTCCTACAGTCTAGGTAAATAAATACTTCAAATCCCTCCAGCCGGCAAACTCCTTCAGGATTTTCTCCTAATCCTATGGATACTGATTATGTCTGAGTCTAAGGCATTTTCTAATTGTGAGTAATTTACCTTCAGAAGCTCAGGAAACCTGCATCTCAGGGAGTATGACCATTCAGGGATTTCTGAATAGAACTTGCTCATTCCCACCTTCGTCCCTTTACAGAGACCCCTTCCCCTTCCTAGGAACTCTTACCTTCCCTTAGGAGGAGATAAACAATACTCATCCTTTAAGGATCAAAACGCAAAGCCCATGTCAACCATCTGCCTCCTGATTACTTCCTCCTCTGAGCTCCTTCGGCTTGACCACCCACTGACTGTTTCTCATATATTGCTGGGTACCTTCCACTGCAGTTGTAATATGTCCTTTCTCTCTCCATCTGGATTATAACAATCCAAGTTCAGAATTCATCTTTCTGTACAGAGTCTAATGCAAGATAAACTACCAGACAGTGTTAGTCCATAGCATGGCATATATCCAATCAGTCTGCTTATAGCAAGAAATAGGCATAGAAACTATGCTCATCATGCTTCTTACCATCCTCTATTCACTGTCTGTACATATTTGCACTTTTAATAGCTTTTCCCCTGTAGTGTAATTGTTAGCTCTTTCTTATTGGAGTGAATTTCCTGAAGAAAAAGGCCTTGGTATCTTCCAGACAACATAAGAGAATACACAAAGGGAAAGAACTACTTGTGGAAACATCCCAACCTAAGGGAGGACTTGATTGATCAGAGGTATAGAAATATGAGCGTGATTAGGTCAGAAACTAATAACTATTTTACTCCAAATGTACAATAGGATGAGCCACATGGCAAAGTAGAATTTGAGAAGTAAATACAGAATCTGGACGACTCATACTCAAGGAAGCAGAGGAAGGGATCCCTGTTCTCAGTCGGGTTTTAGACTGTAAGACCTTCAAGTCGTCAGTCTTCTAGAGACCTTGATTCCAAGGACAGTGTGATGATTAATTTTATGTATAAACTACATTGGGTCATGGGAAGCCCAAACACTTGTCCAAACATTATTCTAAGTTGTCTGTGAGGGTATCTTTAGATGATGTTAACATTTGAATGAGTGGACTGAGTAAAGCCGACTGCCCTCCTTAATCTAGGTGAGCCTCACCTAATCAGTTGAAAACCTAAACAGAACAAAAAGGCTGAGTAACATGAAACTTTTCATGCCTGGCTACTGAGCTGGGATATTGGTCTTTTCTGCCTTTGAACTCAGACTGAAACATTGGCTGTTATGGGGTCTAGAACCTGTTGGATTTTCCCATTGCGGGCTTTCCTGGTTCTAAGGCCTTCAGATTTGAACTAGAACTATACCACCATCTTTCCTTGATCTTCAGCTTGTGGACTGCAGATCTTAAGAACCAGTCAGCCTCAATAATCTAATGAACCAAATCTTTATAATCAATCAATCTGTCTCTCTCTTTCTCTCTCTCTCTCTCGTGTGTGCGTGCAAGAGAGATCTATATAATGTGTATATATAAATATACATATACATATGTATATGAGTATGTGTATATATACATACATACACACACACGTATATGTATGAGGACAATTAAGTTTGCAAACTTGTCACCATGCGCTTACATTAGCAGCAATGTACAAACAACTCAGTAAGCTTTCATAACCTTGGTATATCTGTGTCTCACAGCTGTGTTCATGGTGGTGGCTTGTTGAGTGGCGTTCATTATTGTTGTTGCGTATTTTTGTGTTCCATCATGAGAATGTCAGAGCTTGAATTAGAGTAAGAACAAACATTAAATTTCTTGTTAAACTTGGCAAGAGTGGAAGTGAAATCAGGGACATGTTACTCCAAGTTTACAAGGATAATGTCATGAAGAAAATGGTAGCATACAAATAAACATTTTTCTGAGGGTAGAAAAAGCATCACTGATGAAGAGAGTTCAGGGCATCCAGTAATGAGCAGAACTGAAGAAAACATTGCAAAAATTGTTGAACTGTGCATCAAAATTATTGGCTGTGAGAAACATAGCAGACCAAGTAAACATCAATAGAGAAATAAGTAAGAAAACCTTAGCTGAAAATCTTGGCATGAGCAAGATATGTGCAAAACTGGTTCCAAATGAGCTTACCGATGAACAAAAGCAAAGGAGAGTCAAAGTTTGCTAAGATGATGTTTTGGGCTGTGTTATCACTGGTGATGAAACATGGGTGTACCAATATGACCCTGAAACAAAGCATCAAAGTGCACAATGGAAGTTAGTCAATTCTCCACTACCAAAAAAGTTGGTCAGTCCAAATCAAGAGTCAAAATGATACTGCTAACCTTTTTTGATATCAGAGGAATTGTTCATTATGGATTTGTACCAACTGAACAAACAGTCAACCAGGTTTACTATTTAGAAGTGCTAAAAAGGCTGTGTAAAAAAGTTAGATGAAAACAACCTGAACTTTGTGCCAACAACTCATGGTTTTTGCATCACAACAGTGCACCAGCTCATACAACACTGCCTGTGAGGGAGTTTTTAACCAGTACACAAATAGTTGTATTGGAGCACCCTCCCTACTCATCTGATCTGTCCCCCATGACTTTTTTCTTTACCTGAAGATAAAGGAAATATTGAAAGGAAGATACTTTGATGACATTCAGGACATCAAGGGTCATATGACAACAGCTCTGATGGCCATTCTAGAAAAACAGTTCCAAAAATTGCTTTGAAGGGTGGACTAGGTGCTGGCATCAGTGCATAGCTTCCCAAGGAGATTACTTCAAAGGTGACAGTAGTGCTATTCAGCAATGTGGTATGTAGCACTTTTTCCAGGATGAGTTCGTGAACTTAATTGCCAGACCTTGTATGTATGTATATGTGTATGTGTGTGAGTGTATGTGTGTGTGTGTGTGTGTGTGTGTGTGTATGCCACTGAGTCTATTTCTCTGGAGAACCCTGACTAATACAGTCAGCATTGTCTGTTTTAGAAAGTGCTGCTTTCTGACTAGAGGGGATCAAGGCTTGGGGAAGCTGGCTTCAGCCCCAGTCCAGTCCATCAAATAATGCCTCTAGCCTTCCAACTGGACCCTTTGCTTCATTTGCTCTAAGAAGGAAAATAAGTTTTGTCTTTCCCCCGCCTCTCTTCTTACCAATCTGTCCTTTGTTATTTGGCAAGAGCTGGTAGCTTTTCTTGTGGTCTGACTGGATCTGAAAATAACATGGTTATTTTTGTTTAAACATAATAGCAAAGAAGAACTTCAGCTTATATGCAATTTAGCCTTATCAAGCCCAGACATATTTGTTTGTATACAATCAGCACGCCTGAGTGATGTCAGAAGAGCTCTGAAAACAATACATTCCAAAGCCAGAGTTGTTAGTGGGTGGAACCCTTCCAAATAATAAGCACTGTACACATGATGGGAACTAGAATGAGTTATTTAGTCCAATACAACTTGCTTTAGTCCACACAGCATGTCATACGACTCAGAAACAAAACAGGAAAAGGAAATAAATGAAAAAGAATAGGATAAACATGAAGAAAATTGTATATTTGTGGCTGTCTGTAGGCACTCAATTAACAGTTGTGGAATGAATTATAACTTTTGAAATAATGAAATTACATTTCTACATGTACGCATGTGTGTATACAGATACATAGAAAAATAAGATATTGGAAATATAACAAATATGTTCACATAGAAGGTTGGTGTTGCTGATGAACTGCCTTATACTGATACATTTAGGATGCTCAAAGACCCTTGTTACAGTCTTGGTCTTTCTCTCTCCTGGTATTGTCTTCCCTTCTAATTGTAGCAGAACACCCCGAAATCTCTTCATTCTGCATGCACTCCATCTCATATACCCATAAGCTACTTCCATTCAGATGTGGCACTTCCAAGTATCATGAGGGTGGTAGAGAGTTCTTTCTGAACTTGTTCTCAGAAAAAGAGACTACACACATTATCTCAGGAACTGTATTTCTAGTAACATTGCTAGTTTTGTTCTAAATTGCCTTTGCACATATGTATGTGAGAAATTACAGGATAGTTGCCATTAGAAATGAGTATGTGTTCTGGAAATGAAATGCCCTTTGCCTGTCAATGGTGTTGGCAAAATATAATATTCTACTACCAATGGTTTCCTGCCCCAACCTCTCACCTTTAAACATGCCCCAGGGATTGATAGCTCCATTTAAATGTATTGATGGATGCTTAAGGGAGGTTTTATGGCTATTTTATAGCTGCTCCATGAAAGTGACACTTGCAAGTAATGGAGGAGATGGAATATTAAGAAACTAAAAATTCAGAAAGTTTGATCTAAAAGATATAGTTTCAACAGAGAAAGTTCTTTCATTTGTTGGACCCATAAGCTATAACCAACCCAGTAATTTGTCTAAATTGTTAAGTTTTCTATATCAGTGAATTCTGAAATAGAATGCTGGTCCTTAGGCCCTGCACCAAAACATCTGATTCATCAGGTTACAGTGGGGCCATGGATATCTGAACTTCAAACACCACCACGAACAACAACAAAAACCTGAAACATTCTGACAAAAACAATCTGTAAAACCATGCTTTGAGAATAATTATAGCCTTGTTTTGTTCCACCACCACCCCACCTTCATTTAGAATTGATTCAATGAATTTCTCCTAGGAGAAAGGATAAAGAGACATATCTTAAAAATAGTTAACCAACATGCTTTTGGAGTTATTTTTAGAGACTCTAGCATCTAGCCCTAGCTCTTGATTTGCTGACTCTTACTATGAGATACTCACTTAACCAATCCAAACTCAGCTTCTTTATTTAATTATTAAGAAACAACACTATCTAGCAACCATGGTTCTCATATCGCTCTGATAAATATGTTTGTAGCACTGCTTTGGACTTTGAAAATTACTATACAGAAGTAGGGAATTGCTCATGTTATGAACATGCACTCTGGGGATTCAGGGAAGGAGGCATTCAGAGTATGCGTGGGGCTTATCACCTTGTCAGCTGGCACAATAGATGGTAGATTGGGTGAAAACCTTCTCTGAGGAGTTCATAGTCCGAGACACATGAAACAGCCATGAAATAATAGTAACAATGAATGGCAAAGTGTATCATTCTTAAGTGTTTCTAAGAGAGAGAATAGTGAATGATGGTAAACAGTGGATTATATGGGAGGACATCTTAGAGGAAATGGGCCTTAAAGTGGGCCTTCCAAAAAGGGTGGATTTGTTGTTAGGTAGAAAGTGTTGGTGGAGACATTTCAGGTGGAAGAGAAAGGATGTAAAGCACGTAAAGAGCTAGAAAACAGCAAGAGAGATGGTTAGAATCTCAGGAAATAAGGAAGCTCATCCCATCAAATTCCTTACTTTGAATATATTCAGGCTGTATGCAAGTCTTTTTTATTTGTTAGACTAATTCGCTAAAAGTTCCAATTTGTAGGTATAAATCTCTTTAGTAGCAGCACTTACAGCAATTTAATATACCGGCCAAGGAAACCCCCCAAAAAGGCTGAGTTAAGTACATCCCCGTTAACACTATAAATTTTTTGACCTATTGGTATGTTTAAAAGGTCTCCATTGTAAAATTAGTGAATATGAAAACAGTACTAACCTGAAGTAAAGGACAGAGTAAAAAATGGAAAAAAACAAACAAACAAATGTCCTTGTTATTGGATTCACGTGCTTCTTTTTCTATGTGCCACATTTTTTTTGGGGGGGTAATTTTTTTTTTACTATCTCTGAAAGTTCTGATAGAATTTTCTACCAAAACTGGAAACAAATCCATCAGACACCTAAAACATGTTTTGTACTTTTCTGTACTTTACATAAGAGCACAAAGGGATATTTTTCTCTACTTTGAGAAGAACAACTTAATAGATTTTTAAATAGAATGTCAAAATCAAAAGAATAATTTTAGTACAATGGTATGAGAACTGTATGTGTGGACTGATCCTGATAGGCTATTTACTCTTCACCTCCTCATGTACTTGTTAAGTGATTCACATTAAGTGGCCAAAGTGTTAGAGACTCAAGTCCCCTACTTATCAAATCAAAGAGACAGGAAGCGCTCAGCTCTCCATCCTCAACAATCCAAACTACAGGTATGAAAACACATCGATGACTATTACAGCAGAATTTCTTTTAAAAATTTCTCAGAAGAGAAAGTGAGTTTTAACGGCGGTTGCAGGATGTAAGGTGCTAGATAAACGGAAGTAGAGGGACCGAAAAAGAAGCAGGCTTTGGGGACTTACGATCTGATTTAAAAGGCAAGGTTTCTTGCTGAATATTATTATACGACTCCCCCTTGAACAAAGGGGTTCTGAGGAAAGAGCCCTAGGCTGGCATTAGGAGACTGGGCCTCGAGTTCTGAATCCCTGAACCAGTAACTTCACATTTCTCTGCCTCGCTCTCCTCCTGGGTAAAGCAAAGTAGTGCCCAGGTTCTGTAGTTGTGCTAGCCATTAAGCTCAGTTTCTCAGCTCTAAGCACCTCTTCCTACTCTCAGCCATGGCACCTAGAGGGGGACATAAAGGACAGAGGTAGGTGCTTTTACTTGTGTTTTTGTTCACAGGTGTTTCCTTCTCTGCAGCACTCTTTGGTTCCATTAGCAGTTGCTTCCAACTTGAAAAATTTTATCTCTACTCCCAGGACCAGCCCCACTGTGCCTCCTCGGATATCCAGCATCCCACAGAGACTGCGTCCCCAGCGGCACAGGGGCCCTCCCCGCAGCTTCTGAGCCAGCAGCTACACAGGAATCGCTCCTTGGAAGTCTGGCTCCTGTTCTCTGGGTTCCCCCAGTTTCCTGGGTCCCAACAACTTCAGACTCATTTGCTGGGGCACAGTGTCTCCTTCTGTACTACCTCAGTGGTCAGTTTTATTATCTTTTCAGTCTTCCAACATTTCTTTAACTACTTTGCTTATTACATTCTATTGTCGAAATAGCTGCTGTGTTTTTGGTTCTCCTAATTGGAGATTGATTAAATTCAGGGGCTAAAAAAAGTTGGAGTGCTTACAATATTAAAAATATTTTCAACCTAGCTACATTTTTTTTCTTCTTGATGCTTGAAGGAGACCACATCCCCTTCTCCATGGGTATTCTTTCTATAAGATGTTATTTGAGCAGAGGCTTCTATCATTGAGCTCTCACATGTCATTGCCACTGGAGTCTGCCCATGGCTAGAATTGTCCCCATACGAGATGTTTCTTCCATCTGCACCATGGAAGCAGGTCAGATAGTCATACGGTGAAGATTTTTAGTAGGTTAAATCATAATTGTTCTCAAATCAGATCCAATGTGAGCCTTAATCTCTTTTCTGCTTAATAGAGGTAGCTTGCGGATTAGGGGTGTTTTGCTGTGGGTTGACATTTGCAGGCAAAACTCACCACGTAGCCATTATATCTATAGCCAGGAATTAATGTGCAGCAGTCAGCAAACCTGCCTGACTGCAAAACAAAAGCCTTCTGAAATAATTGGCTTCTTCCTGCAGCCCTGCCACAACAGGTAGACAGGAGGGCTTGTGGGAATTGGTAAGCTTGGGAACAGATGCTCCCCTTCTACTGTGGCATTATTCATGTGCCCCGAACCTTCCATCTGAATGCTGGGTGATAGTTCAGGCAGATAATGGCCTCTGCCCAGGATCTGAATTCCTAGAGGACACGGAGCGGCAGCACTGGGACTTCATTATAAGTTGGTCCTCTTGTAAGTTTCTGCAGCATGGAAATGGGAAAAGCTTCCACACAATTGACAGGGAGTTTAGTTCATAGCTTGTATCTGTATTGGAAACATGCTCCAACTTGATTCATTTGTATAGGCAATCCATCTGTAACTGAATATGAAATATGGGGCATAAATCCTGAATTATCTGGATGTCAATGTTCTTTCCTATTAACTTCATAACCCACGATATGCCCTATAAGTTTAATTATGACGACACACTTTCAAGACCTTCCCTTAGCAACTGGAAGGGGCAAAAAATTCATTTTTCAGGTCACATGGCCAAATATTAAGTCCAGAGAATATGGCTGACTGAATTACTGGCATCATTTGGTCCTTTCTAAATATAAAAGTCTAGTTAGACAATACTAAAACATTGAAAATTAAATCACGATTTAGATGAGACTAAATATCTGGGATAGGCCAGGCTTTATCTAAGGAGCTTAAATTTAGCACATTGAGTTTTTGAATGAATTCCTTGGTGGGGTGGAGGGGAGACTTCTGCTGTATTTGAAAAAAATTTTTCTAAGACACCATACCCTTTGCTACCTTTTAATACAGTTAATTTCTCCTACATCTTAAATATTGTAGTAGATTGTAAACAGCTGCATAGATGTGCACTCAGATTAAAGTAAAAGAACCAGGAGGACATCATTTCCAGCCCCGGCTTCTGAGATTTTGGCCCTCTACTTTACCTTCACCTAAACATCACTAGGTGCACCTTGAACACTAACCTACTGTGGAATTCACTAACCAATAAAGCAAACCATCCAGTGCCTAATTTTGCTTTCAGAATGAAAGTATCTAATCTTCTTTATTATACAAGTTCACTTTAGTGCAGTCATAAAATTATCTCTAAAACCTTTCTTCAAAACTGAATGTCGTATCTCTTGTGTTTGCTGTCAGGCTATGCTTGAACATGCTCTGGAATCCTGATCATTTTTCTTCTGGGCAATTTCCAGTTTGCTAGTATCTGTATTTATTTGTCGCACCCTAAATTTAATATAACCAAATATCACTACAAACAACACTAACGGATTTATTAAGAACTGGTCATGCACTAGTTACTCCTCTCTTAAGTTTCCCACATTAACATTTCCCAAAGTGCCATAAACTAGGTAAAGTGTTTGGGTCCTTATTTTTAAGGATGAAGGACATGTCTAGTTACAGAAAAATGACCCATGTCTAGTTACAATGCCTTGAGTAATACATCTTCCTGAATGAATGAAGGAATGAATGAATGAAAGATTGTGTGAATGAGTAATAAGTGACAGCAAACACTGCCTCCTGAAGGCCACTCGCATGCAGAAGAAAATTCAAAGGGATTTAAGCAAGCAAACAACGGCTAACTTTATTACTGCTCTTCCCCCCTAATTCCATACACAACTACCTAGCTTACATCTCTCACTAAACATCTGTAAATTAAAACCCCTACCTTGTTCCCAATTCTCTATCCTGTCCTTTGGTTCTTTATAAAAGGGTCAGTTCTTTTTCTCAGTGACTCCTCCTTCCTCATCTGCTTCCACCATGTCAGCCTGGACCTGCTATATCCCTTGGATGACAACCATCATTGTAACTGCCCCTCCCTCCACCCTGCTTCCTAGCTCTGCCCTGGGATCTCACAAAAGTGTTTATTTATAAACATAAACTTGATCTTGCCCCTCCCCTTTAACACTTGCAGTGACTCTGTATTCAGTAGACTCAAAACTTCTCACCTCCACCTCTAGTCCTCATCTCCAACCTTACCTGCAGCTCTCTCCCTCTCCCTTGCTCCCCTTTCACTGTCTGGCTCTCTCCATTCCTGCCTAGGTCAAGCTCTCTTCTAACTCAGGGCCTAAGAAGCTCTCTCCCTAACTTTACTATTCTTTGGTTCTTCGTAACCTCCTCAATGAGACCTTCCTGGATGAATTCATCTAAAATAAATTGTCTATCTCCTTTTTTGTGATCTGAAGTCCTTTTTATTGATTTAGGGGTTTACTCATCTTCATGCCCTCATGGTAAATTTGTATTTGTTTTGTTTTTGTCTGCCTCATCCATCAGGGAAACTGTGTCTGATTTTCCTATACATTGATACATACTAGACTCCTTTCAATGTTATTTTTCTATAGAGAGAGATCTACCTTGACACAATTGCTAAAGTGTTAGCTCTACCCATTCTAGGTTGCATTTTATTTCCAACAGAACATTGAGTGTGGAGGAATGCTCAGTACTTTCTTCCCAACATTCTTTAACTCCTACGTACACAATACTGAGTGCTTCATCTTTAAGAGGTCTGCCTGATGATGCTACTATCTCTAGTTCCTTGGCATCTCCTCTGTCATTGTTGGTACCCCTATAGTCTGCCCACCCTTGGGAAGGGCAGGTTCCTCAAAACAGTGCTATCTGGTGGACTCACCACAGTGATGGCACCTACAGTGAGGTCATTTCTCCCAAGTCCAGAATTCCTGAGAAGCTGAGTCACATTCACTCCCTTGAGGAGAGCCAGTTGGTTCCCCTCTGCTCTTCTGTCTCCTTATCTCCTATCATTTCTTTCTACCTCACGATTCCCCCCTGTAGTCTCTCTGACAAATCCTGAGTCTCTCATATGTCCGGTGTGAGGTAGGCACTCAACTCCCTTCCTTTTATTAGTTGTTCTAGATAAATATTCATATTTTAAACAGCCATGTTAATTTGCTCATGCATGATAAAGGCAGTAACAAGTTAATTGCTGAGTAACAAGATCACATTTTAACAGGATTTGTCTTCTCCAGATAGCACTACAACCCTAAGTTTAATAATATACACTTTGGGTATCAGTGAGTAGAGAAATTTTGGGCCACAGGAACTTAGATAAGCCAAAACTCCCACCTCCTGGTCTCCACATAATTTACCTGTGCCCAGGCCCACCAGTGGCACTTCATTCCTTGCCTATTTATGCATAGAAAATGGAATTGTGTGCTTAATTTGCTCCATTTCAGCGCTAGAAAGTCATACACATAAAAGGAAAATCGTTATCCCAAGAATGATCGCATTCATTAGAACTTGTGGTAAATTTATGTTTCCTGAAACCAGTGTTGAGGAAAGGACATTTTGGAAAACAAATCAGCATAGAGTTCCTTGAGTTGAGGTTGTTTAGTTTCAAAGAAGTTTATAATAATGGAATTAATCTGGAGTACAGTATTATATGACCTGCCCTTATTTGTGGGTAGGTCAAAAGGCAGTTATTCGTGATTTCAAGTCAACTGAGGGCCACTTTCCACTTTATCAAGTAAACTGCCTGACCTGGAAAACTCAAACAATTTATGGCCGATAGGAGCCAAGTAAGGGTGTGAGTTGTTCTGTTCCTGTACCAAAAACACATACCACTAACAGCTTTAACTAAGCAATGAAATAACTATATGTTTTTATATAAACCTCAGGAAAGACTCAGAGCATCATATGTGTTTTCTTTCTCTCTCCTTCTCTCCCTCCCTCAACATATGACCCAAGCTAAGCAGCAACTATCCTGACATTTCACTTATCTTTCCACTCATTTTCTTTGCCAAAAAGGGATTTGCCATACTTGCAGGCAACAAAAAACAAAACCATCTCATCTTCCTGTATCTTGCAGCGTCCCTGGGGAAATGTGTGAACATGGTCAAATGTTTGAGCTTTGTGAGCTGATGAGGAAAAGAAATTTTAAAAAATGTTTCTTTCAGATGCCAGGGATTGCATGAAATGCTTTAACTATTACTATGTTGTAGAAGTTGGTGGGGAAAGTGGGATGTATGTAAAGCCACATAAATGGAAGAACTGACATATTCCAATGGGAAATCTAAAGCCAACAGCAAGTATATGTTTTTTAAAATGTCCGGGAGTGACTGGTTTGGTTTGGTTTGGTTTGGTTTTTCAATCTTAGAAAAATTTACCTTACATATCATTAAAGACTTTTAGGCAATATTATATGTGAAATGAGTGTTACTAATACTCCTTAATGAAGAAAAACATGACAAATGCATCACACTTATACAAACTTCTCTTTCAAAAAGTTAAAAAAAGTTATTTTTGGAAAAAAGAAATTATAACAATATTAAAACCATTAGAAAATTTTAAGTATTTTCAAATTCATACATGATTTCTGTTTAACCCAGGTATGAGACTAAAGCAGAATACTGATGTACTAACATTTAATCAAGATGTGAATTCTTACTTAAATGTTATGTTGGGCCCCTTTGTTAGATAAATTGAAATATACCATGGTTCAACTTGAAGCATAACAACTTGCTACAGTGAAAAACTGTTATAACCTAGCTGATTCACAGCAAAAACTAAATATATTTTTCTCTCATTTCATATATTTCTGCTTTTTTCCATCTAACTTATAAGTTTCTATTCTGTTTAAATCACTTGTGGTGATAGTGTAGTTCTCCATATGGCGTCTTTTAGGCACTCCATAGTCTATGCTAGTGGTTTATTAACTTACCCAGTGCCTTAGTCTCAGGCCTGGAAATATCAATGTAAACAGAATAGAATTCATCATGCAAGAGCTTGTTAATTGTTTGGGATTCCTAGACATGGATACTAATAAGTTTTAATTATTTATCCATGACATATTTATAATGCACTAATCGTATGAAACATTAAAATGTAACCACTGATTTAAGGATATTAAATTCAAATTGACACACTTTTACTGTATGGATTATTGGTTTTAACTTTTCAATAGAGAAGTCTGAGTTTTAGCTTTTTTGCACATCTTTCTCATTCTGGGAGTTGAACAAGACTGAGTAAAAGCTGGAGCACAGAGACTCAGGCTCAAAAGAAAAAAAATGTTTGTGATTCTTATAGAAAAGATCCAGTATCTAAAATTGCGAATCATATTTTAAAATGTTTTTGCAAAACGTCCAAGGCAGCTGCTAGACCAAACAAAGACAAGAGATGATCAAGTCTGAATTTTTTTTTTTTTTTTAGAAAAACATATAATAAAATACAGGAACTTTTTAAATTTGTGGTTTCAAGGATATTTGTATCATTTTAGGAGTTAAGTTTATAAAGAGATATAGAAGTAGGGGCATTACAATCAATATGGATTGTATTTTTCTATTTCAGTCAAGCCATCAGATACTCACTAATGAAGTCCCTTAATTCTTTGGGCCATCTAAGTGAACGGACAGTAATAGCACTATTCTAAAGTTCCCAAAGGGTCTAGCTTGATGTACTCATAAATTTGAAACTTATGAGATTTGGAGTTACTTTCTATACTTACTGCATGAAAATTTCAAGTCCATTCTAAAAGGAAACCATGATTTTAAGGCTAACATGTAACAATAAGATAAAGTTCATTTTATTAGGTGACTGCAGAGAGGTTAATCAATACTGTATTTATCTCATGGGTTTCATTTTCCAGAGTGGTGGTTATGGTAAGTAAATAAACTAAAGAGTTCACCTAACATTAATCAAATAATCATTAATTAATCAATATTTACCAAGCAGTGCTTCGCAAGACTCCGTGCTAAGCACCATGAGAGATAAAAATAAACAGCAAAGAGTTTAAGTCTGAACAAAGACAGCGAGTCCACAGGGCTAAGGAGCCATGCCAACGTGGAGTCTGCTCTGGACTCTGGAGACCATGGAATTCCCTTTCTAAATGGCCCTGAGTTCACTTCTAAGTTTTGCATGGATTTTTTCCCAGGTCCATGAGGCTGGATAATATTTGGAGTACGCAAACCCCTAGAATTAAGGCTAACCAAGGGTCATTAAAGGGTAAAGTTCTAAGAGGTCAAGGTGTGGAGGACCGTCCCACACCTCCACATTCACACAGAGCTCCGAGCAGTCTGAAAATTTTAAATTCAACTTAGCCTTCCAGGTTATTATGAAAGCACATTTGTCTAGGTAAGATATAACAATTTATATAATATTTTGTTAGCCTAAGTTGTAACTTTTAAATACATAGTAGATATGAGGCATGTGGTACCCTTGGCCAATAAAATGTTTAGGATAATTAAAAGTACTGTCATTGTCTATAAAAAGTTTACATTTCAGAAGATGTAATATAACATATGAAATATTCATCACACTTCTGAAGGCGCACAAAATAATTTCTTCAAACCAAGCCAATTAGATACTCATTTATTCTTATTCTTTCAGCATAGGTAAAGAATTCTTAGCATGTCACGTAGCTTATGCGGGTCCTGAAGGAATACTTTGTTCAGGTGACTGGTTCTCCCTGGTTATCTTTTGAGAATATTCCAGGATTAGTTCAACATAATGTATTTAGAATATGTATGGTTATGTTTGTGTATGGGTGTGTATACGCATTAACATAAAAACCTAAATTTTTTCAGGAGTTTGAAAAGTGAGAGCTGGAGGGATAGTTATCTATGATGAATAGCTTGGTTAAATATACTAAGTATATAAAATTCATATTTGTTATTAGATTGTCCTAGTTTCATCAGTGTGTGTGTGTATGTGTGTGTGTGTGTAATTAAACATACTAAATGCATAAAGTTGTCTCTATGGGTTTGGAATAAACTATAATACAGTTGAACTACTTTTGAAATCAAATGAGGAGAAAAAGAAATAATGAATATTATTGAAATCTTGTACCTTAGATATATATGGTCACTGACCCACTGCATAAGCAAATATGATTTTATAAAGGTACTTTTTATAACAGACTTTAATATGCAGAGCATGTGCAACTATAATCTATGTGTACATGATAGAGGGAAAAGAACTAGAAGTAAAAGATTTTGTCTGAAAATTGTTTTCATTATTTAAAAATGTGCTAAATGTGCTTAAATAGAATGGGTCTAGCATTTAACTGTCTCCTAAGGCTTTTACCTAGTAGGCCAGCTGTTCAGGCCTTGTAGGTAAATAACTAACTGTTTTTAAAAAACCACACAAATACATATTTAACCAATAGACTGGAACAAATAGAGCCTCAATTGGCCATTTGAAGCTTGGGACAATTGGAATATTATTGAGCTGGTAGCCCACTGTGGCTCATGTTAACATTTTAGAGCAGGTTAAAATGCTAACCTGAGCTCACTTTAATAAAAGTCCTTAATGTGCAAGATTAAAAAGTCATAATGTAGCATTATTATAGAGGGGGCAACCTGAATTAAAAGCAGTTCAGGTAATGTTTGTTAAACATGTCTTATCACACATAAAAGAGGGAAAGCTTAAGATTGGTTTAAAAAGGAAATAGAGTATTTTTAGACATTTTTGAGTATGCATTTCCAATATATGCATATTTATTTGTATGTATTAATTTATTCATTTATACATTTATTATTTATAAGTACTTCAAAAGAAATTTTGTAAAGGAGTTTAAAATATTGCTGAAAAATGAGAGGTTTGACTTCATGTAATAGATTATTCATTTTTATGTTTATGATCAGCTGTGAGTCTCTCAAGGGACAAGATATGTTTAAAGCAAGGCTCTTTCTTAATAACATTAGAAATACATCCTTATTTAAATGGTCATTGATAATTTGGATCCATTTTTTAAAATCATATTTAATTAGCCTCTTTCTATTGTTCCTTTGCATATATCTGAAGAAGACCATGAACTAGGCATGGAGATTTCAGTTTGTGCATACATAATTGATACTATCTTCCATCCGCAGCTACTTTTCTAAAGTTATTTTAGCCTTTTGTCCATTATGTGAAACTTAACTAATGTCAAAAGTAAAATCTCTAAATCCATATAACTTGATACACATAAACTATAATTCCTCATAGTATGATGAAAAGTAATTAGGCACTGAGGAGGTAGGTACCTATCATCCCTGCTGAATCACAGAAGTTCCATTCTTCCCCTGGAAGACATCACCTACTCTATGTGACATGTGACCATCTGCTGTATAGACAGACTGAGCGAACAAGTGGCAATTTGTACAGTAAATATTTGCAAAGCTGATTATCTTTCTTTTTATCAACTAACTTGCTTACAAAACGAGACTCTATTTTCTATACCCCTCTGGATACTCACATGTACCTACTGCCACACACTGTCTTTACTTGGGAGACCACTGCTCTAGGACCCTACATATAGATGAGACATCTTGAAAAGGAAAAGGAAATCCTCTGCATCATGGGTGTCCAACTTTTTGGCTTCCCTGGGCCACAATGGAAGAAGAATTGTCTGGGGCCACACATAAGATTGACTAACACTAACAATAGCTGATGAGCTAAAAAAAAAAAGGGTCACAAAAAATCTCATGTTTTAAGAATTTGTGTCAGGCCACACTCAAAGCAGTCCTGAGCCACAGGTTGGAATGCCTGCTCTACATGAATGAAACTACAAGTGAATCTCAAGGATGCCTTAGATGAAGAAACTGGGAGGTTGAACCTATTACTTGCTAATAACTGCCATGGTGTCACTTACTTCCTGGAATACAGGCCTAGCACGCTATGCAGTGAGTGCTAAGTCCAGGGAGCACTGCTCATCTCATTGTCTTTGAGAATGGTGCCACCTGGAACCGTACAGTAAGTGATCTGGCTTTCACAGCGGCCCTGGCAAACAAAACAAGAACACAAGCCTCTTGCAGGCAAACAAGTCTCCAAAACTGAGCAACTTTTATTATTTCATATACTCCATGTAGAACTTAACCCAGAAAATGCAATCCTATCATTTCCATGTAACTGAAGTTTATGTAGAAAGTATGGCATTCTTGTCTATTAGGAGATTAATTTTTGCCTCAAATCTACTTGATATTTACAGTTTTGAAAATAAGTGTGCAAAGCATAGGGAGCTATAGGATGGATAAATATGGAGTTCTATTGGGGCATTTGAAGGAGGTGATAATAACTCAGAGCAGACATAAATCAATTTAACATACAACCCAGCAGTCACTACCTCTGGAAATGGCAGGCAGCCTCTGTGCTGCATGTTGCTCGTACTGCAGTAGGGTTCAGTGCTTCAACACTAGGATAAGATAGTTTCAAGACTATGACACATTTAAGAAAAATGGATATTTTCCATAAGATTTGGTGGGACAGCAACAAGTATTTCATAAAACCTTTTCATAGCTCTGTTCTCAGACTTTGTCACTCCAACAACTTGACTTTTTCTTAAAACTTATCCTCTGCCCCATCTAAAAAAATCCCTTTATTGTCGGGATGAACTCCTTTGTCCAGTGCCTGCCCTCAGCTTGCACATCTCACTCAACGAAACAGAAGCCAGATGGTTCTGTTCATCGGGGAGCCCCTGATCATCTCAGTGATGGAGCAGTGAGTCTAGGTGTCCCAAGATGAAAAATTTAATTCCATTCAGAGAGTTAAGACAGGTTTCTGGAAAGAGGTAGTTTTCGGTCTAAAAAGTCTCTTGAAAAGGTCTCCATAAACTAGTAAATTTGCTTTGCCGTATACTTCCTGTGCATGAGAACAGAAACTGAAGAAAAGATCTTCAGTGTAATAATGATGATGCCCCCAGCAGAGTACAGAGGCCATGTGTGCAGGCCAAAAGGAGGGGGACAGCTGGGTAATTACGCCGAGAATCTGACCAATGAGAACACTGTAACTGTACCCATCCTCAAGCCTTGTATGCACCGGTAAATGAAGTAAAAAATGGAAGGAAGTAATTAAGTATCCAGATAATTCAAACTATCTAATATTTTCATCAACTACTTGTGTTAAGTAAAAAACAAAGTATACTTTGACCAATTTTACTTGGTTTAGCTGATTTTATTGCCCCCTTCATTTAGACAATGTAGACCTGGCATCTTTAGTCATTTGTGTGATTACCTCAGCTCTCCATCAAACTTGTTTCCTTATTTTGCACAGAGCTGAAACCTGGAAAGCCTCAGCCTAGAAAGCAGAACAATTTTTGTTTTTAAAGCTTCTATTTAGGATGTGACACATACACCCTCGTTCTGAGAGGCCAAGGACAATCTCGATCATCTGACCAGTTCCCAGAATAACTGCAGACAAGACAGAGAGCCTTTAGAACACCTCTGCCCAGCCAGGATCCAGCAGGCTCTTCTGCCCTAGCTTGTCTCCCCATCAGTGATATTTATCTTCCTTGCTCCCCTACAGGGCTCTGCTCTCTTCTGGACATTCCCACAGTGGAAAGCTCTGACTGAAATATTTTTGGCTGTGGTGTTAATGGTTGATAATGGCCTGAGGAGCTAACGCTCCTCAGAGCAGTCACCTCTCAGTAGGGGGTACCTCCCTGCCTGGGAAGCCTTTGAAAACTGAAGGGTTTTTCTGAAGTTGTAATGCTAGGTGGCCTGTCTGGCAATAGGCCGTTATTCCTGGACATAGTTCCTTCAAACTCCATCACTGGTCTTCTGCCTGACTATGAGTGGTGCTGGAACAACATGTAAAAGAACAATTACAGTGTGAAAAACTGTGGTACAGTCCTTCACCGTGGAGAGACAATTAGCCTGTGTCCAACAACTGCTGGCCAAAGTGGCAACATGTGGCAGCAAAGAATGAAAGGTCCGTCAAGACCACAAATGAAGAGGAAAAGATGCTGTCAGAGTTTGAGTCCGTACACATTCGGGTTTGTGGCTCCGTGTGGTAATGTTATCAGGAATGAAGCAGAACTGGATTAAATAATTTTAAATAGTAACTCTAGTATAGCCACGCATTAGCATGAAATGTCTTATGGACGATGATAACCCAGGGCCTTCTGAAATGTCAAACCTTTCAGAAATATCCCCATGGGGAATTCTGGCCACTCGAATTTCTTCGAACTGTATTTACAGGAATACTCAATTAAACTGAGTGTTTTAAAACAAAGATTTGCCTAATTATTTTGCCTCAACCTCATGTAATGCCCATTTGACAAGGTACTCTTAACATCAACACTGGAATAGACGAAGTTCACAAATCTAGAGAATTGGTTTGGCTCCGGATTTTTCTTTCTGCTTAAGAATTATTATCTAGTTTTATTTTGTTTTGTTTTGTTTTTTAAGATAGCTATTAAGGACAGGAGACTATGGATGTCATGCATTAATTCATTTATTTGCTTATCCAGCTACTCAGTCAACATTAATTAATTAATGTGCTAATCTTATGAGGTAAAAAAAAAATCATATTTAAGCATATGGGCTGAGAGGCATATGTACAGTCTTACGTTGGTACTCGATGGTTTTGAAACTCATGAAATTTGGTACAATGCATTTTAATACAAAAATTTTGTCCCAGTAGTCATGGTTTATTTGGCACTCCATGTGCCCAATGTTCTTCTAGTAGAGGAGATTCTTTCCAAGCAACACTCCATGTAACCGCTCCTCTTCACTACAAGGGTAGTGTATTCTCTAGTTTCAGGATTTAACACTCTAAGTTTAGTTTGGTTTTGACAATATAATTTAGCTTTAAAAAGTTCAAAAGTTGTTGTTGTTTCTTTTTAATTTTGCTCTGCTCCCCCTCCTATCCGCTTTGATCACTGTATGCATTCCAGTTTCAAAGACTGTTTATCCCAAAACCCTATACATTCCAGTTTCAATGACTCTGTTTACTTCAAAGAATGAATGCCTGCCTCACTAATTTACAGGACAACTAGGTTAACCATTTGTCTCCTCAGGATTGCAGGCCACCTCAGAAATATGTATACACTAGCTTGAAGTTACTACCTTCTGAAACCTGTTTCATCAATGACCAGAGATTTCCCTCTTCAAACTTCTTTGCCCAAGACCATCGCCCCGCACCCATTTTTCTTAGTGCTGCTTCTTCTTACTACCTATAAAACCTTTTGGCTGTGCTAGGGTGCACATCATGGGCTTTGGACAAGAACTCCCCTTCCTCCAAAAATGTCAGCATTTTGAATACACCTGCTTTTCTTTGCATCAACCTTGTCTCTCCATTATTGGTTTACAAGTGGCAAGCAGTGGGATCCTGAGCCCACTAATGTCACCACTCTCTTCTCACCATCCCATGAGGCCAAGGACTCTTCTTACTATAGGTAGAGTGAAATTTTTATTTAATCTAAGTATTTAATAATGTTTAGGTTTATTTCTCATGTAATGATATGCAACCCTATCTTTTTGCATATAGCCTTAGAAATGTGCATTGTCTTTGGTTTGGGAACACATTAAATTTATTTCCATTATTCCTTATGGCAGAAATGTATTTGGCACTCATCGTTTTTGGTACTCATCATGCCTCCCAGAACCAATTAACTGTGAGTACTGAGGTACTAATGTATCTGCAACTTGAGTCCTTTCAATGAAGAGGCAGTCATCTTATCATTGTTGTATTCATTCACTCAACTCTAGAACTCTAACAATTACTCAGCATGTAAAGAACAAAAGAGAGGGTCTCTGTCTATAAATGACCACCCCGGGGTACTGAGGATACAGACACTGGCAATATAAAAAGATGGGCAATGAAATAGTTGTATGTGCTGGATGCAGTGAGAAGCTAGAAGAATCATCCGAGTTGGCCTGGCACAGTCAGAGAAACAAACATAAATCTTAAGAGCTACCAAGTAATGAGCCTTTGTGAAGCACCATAACCAATAAGTACATGTCATGCATTATACATTATTTAAGCTCCTTGCCTATGAGGTAGGTGTTCCTATTATACTAATTGTAAAGATGTAGAAAATTGAGGTGAAGAAATGTTAAATAGCTTGCTTAAGATTTCATAATTGAAAAGATTCAAATTTAATCTGTGAATCTCCAAAGTTAACTTTACTGGAAGAAAGAGGGAAGGGTATACTGGTCACAACATTGCTTACTACTATCTCAGGTAAATCAGTTAACCTCCCCTTTTCTCTATTTCCTCATACGATAAAAACATGACACTAAAACATTTCTGAGTGTCTTTTGCAGCTAAACCACAGAGAAGATATTAAGTGTATACAAAGCATCTTTCTCACACGAAATATCAGCATCTTTGTATATCAAATTTCCAACATGAGTGTACTAATAATAGAATTTTTCTATTATTAATCAAATCCCTTGATAATCTTGGTCCTGTTACATTAAAAGCTGAATTAAAATTACGTTAGTTTCAGTAACTATGGTAAAAAAAAAAAAGTACTTCTTTTACTTTGATAATGTGTTTACATACTTAAAATATGTATTAAATTACTCCTTTTCCCTCAATTTAGCAAGCTAAATAAGTTGTTCTTGCCTGGCATTTTTCTCTTTTAACTCCTGACAAACTCTATTCATCTATCCAACATAGAGAAAAAAGACCACAAATTGTGCAAGTCAACCCTATGTTGGTAGAGAGAGCTCTTGTTGGCTCCTTGGAATAAAGATGTAATCTGCAGGTCATTTCAAAGGTGAAATAGAGAATTGGCCAAATGTCTTTAAAGCTATAAACTATTGGCTCAATATCTTTTTGGGGAAACATCTGTGTCAAAAGAACAAAAGCAATATACAGGATTATGGATGACTGATGAGAGGGAAACTTGCCCCACAGTATATGACTTGCATTATGCTTGATGATCTTGATATTCTGATAAAGAACAAACAAAAAGATAAAAAATATACACCGACTAATGCTATGGAATTCCTGGAGTAAAACCCTCCCCCAATTTTGCTTGAGAACTCAGGAGGGAAGTACATCTACTAAGAGCATATTCAGAAGAAAGAAAGGGGGTCTGTTGGGCAAGAAAAAAAATGGGTCATGTGGCAAGCACCAACTGTGAGGCAACAAATCTGAAGTTTAATTCTGCCTATATCACCAATCTGGGTGAGGCTTTTGGGCAGACCCTTCAATGACTATGGATCACAGTTCTCCTGAAACAGAAACAGGAAAAAAAAATAAAGCTATTATAGGAACAATGCTTATAAGAGCTCTTTGCGAAAACAATCAGATTTTAAGTATTATTACTACTTGTTCATCAAGCAATATTTCCAAGAGCAGTGAGAAGCTGCCATTATACCCAGATTGGAAATGGGGGAAGGGAATATTTTTCCATGATCACAGAGAAAACAAGAGATGGAACCTGCATGAAATTTCTGATTTCTGACACTGATCTTTTTCCCATATTCTGACTGTCTTCTCCACAATGTGCATCACTATTTTGAAAAGATGAGTATTGCTAGAAGAAAAAAAACAGTTTGTTATTATTTGGTCTTTCTGTAATCCACACTCACTTTTTGGGTTAGACTTCACTGCATTCTGAGTTCATAAAGATTTGAAACTTGTTGAAGTTTAAGATCTTCCAGAAAAAAGTGGTAGCTGCAGAGATGTAAGCTGATTCTCAGAAAACCCTTGAAGTTTACAAGTTAAGATAAAAATTGCTGGAACAGCATCCAACATTTTAGATGAAAAAATTTTACCTTATCTCTTTTAGTCTAAGTGAGAGTTAATGGCAAAACTTACAGAGCAGCTAGAGATGTCTTGCCCCTACAGACAATTTAACCATAAAATTATCCATGGATAAGTATATTTTAACACGTGGACAGAAAGGAATGCTAAGCCTAAGGATCTGTCGATGATCAACGATGGTATATTCGAGTATAGCATCTGAATTAGCCAGAATTAGCATCTGGCTATACTTGAGGCACATGGCATACTTCAAAGTGGTGCATTATTGAGGAAATTGACTGGAAACTACTATCACTCACAGTGCATATTAATGGTAAGTAGCCAAAGGAGACTACCAATATCCTAATGTCCAGTGACTGTAAAATTCCCATTTGTATTTCCAAATTCTACCTAAACCATCTACTCATGCCTTAAATCACACTAAATAGGAACAAAGCCTGTCACTGCATTATAATAAAAAAGGCATCATGGAAAAACATGCACATTAGATTCAAACAGATATAGGGCTGAACCTTGTCCTATACTCTTACTTACTGATTGACTTTGGACAGTTACTAAGTTTCAATTTGCATATTAAAAATAGCAGATTAAAGTTTTTAAAGTAAGCATTAAATTAATCCATGTGTAGAAGTACCTGTTATAGTAGATACTCAATGCATCCTACTTTCCTTAGTTTTCAGACTATGTTATTAAGATTTTGCTTGGCTCTATTGTACTTACTTTTTTCTTTTTCAGGTGACAGTATGAAAGCTCAGGGAGGTAGAAAAAAATTTCCAGGTCAAACACTAGGCTGTCAACTAACTCAGAACCAATTCCCAGTTTTTTTCAAATCCTCTGAAAAACGTTCTATTAACCCCAATATGCCATCTACCAAATAACAATAGGGCAATATGGTAATTGGTGACAAGTGGTAATGGTAGAGACAACAGGAAAAAAGAGAACTGCGTGCTTTGAGCAGTTAGGTAATTTCTGAACAAAAGAAGTAGTTTGAAAAAAGTTTTCAAGATAAGAGGGCCGTTTGTTTCATTCAGTCACATTTGTATAATATACAAACACACAAGGAGACAAAACAAGAAAAACTAAGTCATACTTCCATTCTGCTAAACAGCTCTCATGTAAGAAAAGACAGAAAGAAGAGAGGAAGAGGAAAAAAAGGAAGTAGGAAGGGAAAGGAAAGAAGAGGCAATCTAAATACAGAAAGACATAAAGTGAAAAAACGGCATTCTTCTTCCCAGCAGCAGTCACAAACAAGATTGCTCTGAGTTCTTCAGAATGAAAAGTTGATGTGCATTAACTATACAAACATATATATTAAATATATGCACACACTTAAGAACTCATATTATTCATGCTGCTTTGCACATTTTCTCATCTACGACTACATCTAGGTAGTGTTACCATAAAACTACATACAGATCCTATTTCTTCTGTGGACCATAAAGTATTCCAATGTAAATACTATTACAATTAATGTATTCAGTTTTGTCCAGATGGACACTATGGTTTGAATACCTTTCTTGTGTATACCTGCAGAACAATTTTTAAATGGTGTAGCTGTGTCAAAACTCATGGGCACTTTATATTTTGGCAACCCCTGGCAAATTGCCATAAAAAATAGGCAAACCAGTTTGCCTTCTTAAAAAAGAATATAAGGAAATGCCAGTTTCAGGTAAAACTTAGGAGAATGGCTATAGAGAGGTATGTCAGAAAGAGTCATACACAGAATTTTGTATCACTGGGTGAATTTTGGTCAGATCAAAAAAATATTTAAGTTGTCAATTGGATATTGCTTCTCCACCAGGAAATCAATGAGGTCTGTCTGTCTAGCTTAATACTTCACTGCTTTTAGGACAAGCTTCCAGTGGTTGAGCTACTCTAACCTATTTTGCCATTCATTTTCATTCAAAGTTTTAAAAATTATTTTCTGTATATGGTTTTATCTCCATTTCTCTTCTGAAAATGTATTCTAAAATGGTCTTAGAGGTCAAAGTCTGACTAAAAACTCTGCCAAAAAATAATAATAACATAAAACTAAACCAAAAATTATTTTTCTAGTTTATGATATGAAGAAAATTAGGTTAGGTATAGTCCATTAGTCAATATTGCTGCCGAAAAATGTTGCATAACAATACTAAAATCAAACTGGCTTACAATTAAAATATTTTGTTATTTTTGCTCCTGGGTTGCTGATCTCAAGTGGGCTTAGCTGGACTCAGCAACATTCATTTAGACTTGGCCCAATATAGAACCCCTGCACATGCCTTCTCCTTCTCTTTGTACCAAGAGTGACCTGGGGCATATTCTCAGGAAGGAACAGGAAGCACAAGATATCAAAGCAAAGCATAAAGCCCATTTGGTGTCCCTGCTCCTGTCAAATTCACTAACACTCATAGGCCAAAGAAGTCACATTATCTAACTCATCATCACCAGTTGGAAAAAACACTGTCTATCTGGTGGGAGGTACTCCAAAACCACATGGCAAACAATATTGATATTTAATTCTATAACCAAGGAACTGAATAATTTGGAACAATAAACTATTCTGCCAGGGAGAATAAATCTGGAAATGATTCTAACCACAAAACTTAAAACCAGGCTACATAATATGTAGTGCTTTATTATTTGTATATTTTATATACTTCAACATAGACATTTTTGTTGTTGTTGTTGTTGTGTTGTTTTGTTTTTGTTTTTTTATAGCTGACCACTAGTGCACTACAATCTTGGTGAAAAAAGGAATACACTCATATCAGTAAAATAACTCCAAATGGCAATTGCATAATCCAGAGCCCTCAATTATGTACCTCTGAAAGAAGAACCCCCCCACAATAATAATAATAATAATAATAATAATAATAATAAATATTGGCAATTACTTTAAAAACAAGGTTTCAGTTCTAGCCTGATCTATAAACAAATTAGAGGGCTCATTGTGGCACATAAACTAGAGGTAGAATGATGCAAGGCTCGTCCCTTCTTTCCTTCCTCCAACGCCTATCTGATCAGAGCTGCCTGTAACTACACTTTGTACAAGACAGAGTTTGATTTCATAAATGCCCAGATATCAAAGTAATGGGAAACACATTACTTTCTGATCATTAAAGATTTTGAGGCAATTTAGGGTAGCCACGGGTCTTGAAACATGAGAAACAGAACCAGTGGGAGATACACATTAGGGATTGATTTAAGGAACTGGTTTATATGATTTTGGGCCTGGCGAGACAAGCATACAGAGCAAAGCGTCAGGAAGGGCAGGCTAGAACTCTAACATGAGCTGAAGCTGCAGTCCATTGCCAAAATTTCTTCGATTTCAGGAAACTTCAGTTCTGCATTTAAGGCCTTACAAGTGATGGAATCAGACCTACCCAGATTACCTACAATAGTCTTCCCTACTTAAAGTCAACCGATTATGAATTTTAATCATATCTTCAAAGTACTTTCACAGCAACACCTATTAATAGATTAGTGTTTGATCAGGTAACAGTTCCATAGCCCAGCTAAGCTGATAGATAAAACTGGCCCTAAACAGGGAGAAGAAGGCTGTGCAAAACAAACTTGACTGACATCTCAGCTTTGCCCAAGGCTAACCAGATCTGATTTCCAGATTTGGATTTAAATATTGAAGTCATTTTCTTGTGGCTTTGTCACCACTCCTAAAGGCACTTTGTCATAATCAAACTGAAAACCTGCCTCCATAGGAGCTTGTGGGTAGAGTGTCTCAGAGACGTGCTTAATTGAAATCACACTTGGAGATTTTATCTCCATTTTATAGTCTCAGGATCTGCTTTGTTTTTAAACTGGAGCAGAAGAGAGGATGAATGGCTGGTATATTTGATGATACATAATCACATTAATACTTTATTGCCACATTTGTCAATATATTAGTGCAATATGTTATCATATACATTATTAACTGTTGCTGTTAAATGTTTTATACTGATCTTTTACATTTTTTATTTCGATTGTGATAAATTTGGATCTAAGGGATCTTTTTTCTTTCAGAACAAGAAGCAGCAAAAATATCGCATTAAAGAACTTAGAAGGATTGAGCCCAGTCTCACAAACAAAGGCGGCCGGTATTTTCCTCCCACAGCCTTTTTACCTGCCCTTTCTAGGCCTCAGCAGCTGCAGGTATTAGAACTTAAAAGTGGCAGATGTACTGGTACTACAGGATAATTCCCCATCTTCAGCAGTATCTCTGTAGTTCATCGACAGAGGTTCCCACGTTGTGTGATGGTTGTGGGGTGGCCCTCGATAAACCTGGATTTACAGCTGAGACAGCCTCTTCCAGTGGAGTGTTATTTCTAAATGTTATCTCTTGAAGTTAGGATTATGTTCTTAGCTGTAATTATAGAGTGGGGCCATAGTTCCTGAGCAGAGGCCAAAAATTAAGGCTGATTTGACACGTTCCACTGTGGCGTTTAGTGTTTTTTCATTTGGGGAGGTTAAAGGAGAAAGGAAATCTTATAGAATTGGGATTTCTTTAATTATGGTGACTTTCATATTTAAAAGATTAGCAAGAGAGTGACAATTTTGTATGATGAGTTTCTTCTTGTTTGCCTCACAGAATATAAATTGCTTCCAACATTCCCAAGATCTAAATTTTACAGAATTACTATATTTCCTAAAAGGTTTTATATAACTAAGTTTTCTGCATATATGTGGTAAGTTTGCTAAAGAAATTGTGTCATGCATCAATTTGTAAAAAAACAAAAAATTATGTTCTAATTTGTTTTTATAAATTATGAATTACGTATATTAGTTTTGATCTATGTAAGAATCACTAAGCTTCTGTGATGTAAATGAAAATTGGTCAATGTAAGGGATAGGAAATCCAGAAACTTCTTTCACTAGATATATGTAGATAGAGGTGATATACAGGGTCTGGCAGAAGTAACACCCAGACACTGTTATGATTTTATTACAAAATCATAACCATACATGCTTATGACTTTGTAATAAAAGATTTGGCATAGATTACCTGCTCACAAAAAAAAGGGGCGTTATTTGTGCTGGGCCCTGTGGATAGATGATAGGCAATAACAGATAATAGATATAGATAATACAGATATGAACATAGACATAGAAGTGTCCTGTCTAAGCTACTCCCCCATTACAGATCATCAGTAACTTCAGTGTTAAGTTACTATGTTGTTTGACCACTGAGGACATGAGACCTCGAGCCTGTCAGTCCTCTCCCCGTTTACTCGGTTGTGAAACAGAGTAACCAACTAGACTACCTGTAAAGTCATTTATTTCCATTTTGGATTTCTTTACACTATCCCTTTAAGGACACTTTCCAACTTCATCCTAGCAACAATTCTGTGTCTCAAACTCATATTCATCCCCATATATAATGATCAAAATGATCAGCTAGGTTTCATTTCTGCCAATTCACATTATTCCCTTAACTCACGCTTTGGAATTCTCTTCATGGAAACTGTTTTACGGGAGGCCAAGGAGCTCTTGCACTATTCCATAGCACAGAGATCTTCCTCAACTAGGCCAATGTGCCAACCTGACAACTGCACTTCCAATGATGGTTTTTCAACTGTTAGGTATTCAGATTAAACAAAGGTTAAAATATAAAAAATATTTCATATGTATTATATTTTTACATATATTATTCTTACTATATGATGTAACAAAATATATTCAGAGAGAAAGAGGCAGATTATGCCCAATATATCTGTAAAGTGGATTGGATTAGGAGGAATGGATCCCTATTTACGGGTCACATTGGTCTCCACTGGACGTGCTATGGTTAACAAACTCAGAGCAGCCAGTCCATTTTGACCTCTATCAGTCTTTTATCTTTTTTTTTTAATAACTTCAGAGGAAAGGAAATTTGGATATAGTTTATGAATAGCTAAGATTTACTAATACACTATTAAGATCTAAATTTATTTTTATGAGTACTATTAACTATTGTTCTAAATATTGTGTTTTTTATCAAAGATCATCATTAAAGTCTTAGGATAGGACAAGACAAATTGTTTTTCTTAAGAATCCACATTGATACACGAGGGCTGTCTTAAAAAAAATCCGGCCATAAATATCTCTATTTTCTATACTACATGGCTGGACACTTTCCAGACAGCCCTCGTAAAGTGAAAAGTAATATGGGTATCATTTTTCCTGCCTCTTGTCTGTTATTCGAATACCACATTTCATCAGTTCATCTCTAGCTTTGTTTAATAAGGTTATTTTATATCAAACTTAAATCCCAAGCTTCAAGGGTTACTCTAATCCCTATAATAGAATTTAATCCTATTGTAAAGATCAATATCCATACATTGTTTGAGGCATATCCTATATTACATGTTTATTTTTATCCCTATTTTACAGGTGAAAAGGAAAAATCTTCTCATGGCAGTTAAATAACTTAGGTTTGTTAACCAGTAGGGGGTAGAGCTAGATTTCAAATTGAGTTCCAAACGTCTGAAAAATCATCAAATTCTGAGGTCTGACATACCACAATATCTTCCCTAGGAAATAGGAGGGTGGGTGTGAGACCAGGGCCCTTGGTGGAGTCATTGTGTCTGGCACGGAGTATTGTCCATTAAACATTTTTGAATTATAGGTGAACTACTGTGCATTCATTTCGTGAGTCTATGGTCCCCAAACATACTGCCCTTTTCCATATATCTCTCTTTCTTATGTAAGTATTCCTCATATATCTCAGTCATTATCAAGGAATGATTCCCTCAGACTCTGCATGTCCTTTTCCTGAATTCTGTCTAGTTCTGCTATGTTTATTCTGAGAACAGTGACCAGAGCTGTACATTAGATCCCAGGGGATTCAGGGCATGCTCTTGGCTTTGGGCTTCTCTTCTCCAGGCCTCACCAAATGTGGATGAAATTTTGACTTTACAGTGACACAGATTTCCAAGATATTTAACTGTTTAGTCAATAATCTTGCAGTTATGAGCATTCACCATAACTAGCAACAGAATAACAGAAAAGGAAATTGTAAAGAATTTACTGTTATTTTATTGACTCATATTCTGAGAGAGAGAGGCGGGGGGCTAATATTTATTTCCCCTACCTTTATTAGTTATCATTTAAGTGACAGAAAAGTAGCTCAACCTAGCTTACATAATAATAATAACAGTTCACATGACTCTAAAGTTTAAAGATAGATCTAAATTCCTCATGAATATATGTAGAGATCAAAAGATTGTTTGAATTATTTCTCCTTCTCTCCCACTTTGGCCTCATCCTCTCCAACTGCATGTGATGTCTTCTTCCAAGTGACTGACTATGGCCACAACCGAAAGCTTTTCATCAAAAATCTATCCTCTAATCTTGGACACAGTGTGATAGGACATTTCCTGGCCCCTACTGTAGTTGAACGTGGCATGTTGATTGAGTCCTGGTCCATGGAATCTAAACAGAAGTGTGGGTGCCATATCTCAACCAAGGCTTGTAAGGGGGTGTGGCCCCTCCACAGATAATCTGCTTTCTTCCCCTCCCTCTGTCTGGAGGACAATAATACAGAAGCCCTAAGAGAATGGCTGTACCACAAGCTGTAAGGAGCCTTGGTTACTGAATCCTCATTAGAAGAAAGCTTCATGCTGATAGCAATACCTGCTTGAACTATTAAGACAGTAAAAAATAATCTGTATTTTTTTATATATTTTTTAATTTGAGTATAGTTGTTATACAACATTATATTGGTTTCAAGTATACAATATAGTGATTCGATATTTATATACCTTATGATGTGATCATCACACTAATTGTACTAATCATCTGTCATGCAAATTTATTAAAAATACAAACTCTCAGGCCCCAGAAACTCCTGAATTGGAAATGTGTGAAGTGGAGCCCAGCAGTAGATTGAATCTGAGACATGTCCAAGCTAAAATACCACTGGTCTAGGCAATGGTTTCCAAATCTGATCATCAGAAATATCTGTGGAGCTTTCTAAAAATAGAAATTTTTCAGATTAACTACTACTTCCTATTTCTAATCCAGACAGTCTGGGGAAGGCCAGGAAACCTTTTACTTTTTTTTTTTTTTTTTTTTTTTTTTTTGGTGGTTCCCTGGCTAGGAGTTGAACCCAGGCCACAGCACTGACAGCACCAAAGCCTAGCCACTGTGCCACCAGGGAACCCCAAAACCTTATCATTTACATATTTATTTTTAAGAATTGCAAAGTTTTGCCAAATTCAGAGACTACCTTGAAAATACGTTCTGGAAAGAGCACCAATTTAGAAAATCGGAATTCTAGTCTTGCCGCGGTGTAACTGACCATATGACTGTGGACACGTATATCCTCCCAGGCCCTGAACCAAAACTTCTTACAGCCACTGCTGACTCCCACACTTGGTGGGAAGCTCTAATGAACATGAATGAGGTTTAAAGCTTCAAAGCTCTTATAAATGTGAAATATTACTCTCATACGGTCTCAGAGTGGAAGATGTTTCCTGTTCTACTTCTGCCTACTGGGAGACCATTACCCACTAACTTGTTCCTTTCATTTCTTCTTTAACCCATTTCCCATTTAGAAAAAAAAAAAAAATGCAGCTCGTTTGCCACGTTCATTTAATTTTACATAAACACACTTTTTGAGGCTGAAACAAATCTGACTGGTTTTCACTGTGAAAATAAAATATAAAAACTGTTCTTGGAGTTACTTCTTTTAAACAGAACTTGTCTCTAATCCTAATGTAACAGAAATGTATATGATGATCAGTATTTAATCATTTTTGTCATGCCTAGGAAGGTTATGTTTTGTAGGATTTGACATTTTCAGTGACGGAGAATTACTATATTTTGTAAATGGAAATGCCATGACTAAACACAGAATGCTGTAAATAGAATGATGTCATTTGTTTCCAATACTAGAGCAATGAGCAAATAATAATAAAAGCGAGCTATTTCGTGGCAAACTTTGGGGTTCAGGTTAGGACTGTAAACCGTGCGTTATCTCAGGGTAAATGCGGCAGCCACAGTGCTGCCTGCACGTATCCTCAGGGCAAACACAGTGTAGGTTAATGAAAATTCTCCCGAAGGACACCTGGGGCTCCGCTATCTCCTTAACTTCCATGATTATCTAGAGATAAGCTTTGCTCTAGAAGAACACATCTGGAACTGCCTCTCTACAGGTTCCTCTCTTCTTTCTCTCTCTCTATCTCCCTCTCTGCTTCTCCCTCTCTCCTTTCCTCATTTCTCTGAGTCTCTTCCTGGTTCAGACAATGTCTGTCCACTTCACACTTTTTCTTTTATTATTATTATTTAATGATCGCAAAGTGGAAGTCAGGTTGGTGAGCCTTCTGAGACAGATGAGGCCAAGTGATCCTCGGGGAGCACTCAGCACCAGCGTCTCACAGTACCCAGCATATGGAGTGGAATCTTCAGGCACTGACATTAACACTCCTGCTTCAGGTAACTCATTTAGCTCTGGTGTCATTTAACAATAAATATACCATCCACCGACACAAATTAGACAGCTATTGAGATTAATTTTGAGGCACTATCGGCAACATCTTAAATCAAAAATCATTCTTTATTAGCATGCTTGGCAGTATAGTGCGCCTGCCTTCCCCCCTCCTGATCTCTGCCACAAGAATAAATGAGGCCCCATGGTTGACATAGCGCATCAAGTGTTTTATAATAGTCTAATTGTAGCTAATGGTTTGTGCAGCTAATTAAGGCCCTATGAATTACAGTAATCAGTCAGGCTCATCCTTTAAACCAGATAGTTCTATTCAACCGTTCCTTTAGTAAGAAACAAAATATATAATAACTATATAACTGTAACTACACACACACATATACACATGCACACAGGCTGTAATAATCAACTAGGTTCATTTGAACACAAAAAATTAACAGGACTAATTTTTTTCTCTTACCTATTACTAAATATTTAAAGAGATGCAGGTTTCCAACAACAGCTATCATCCCTGCGCGTGGAGGAAAGATGGATTCTTCAGTGTGTCATGTGTCTGAAACCTGAGAACTGGGCTGATGCCAAGTGAGTACCACTCCCCCGCACATCTTCCTCAACCATCCAGGTTACAGCTTGGGGTTAGCATACGATATTTGTTATGTTATGCAAACTCATGTGCCTCAGAGAAATGGTGACAAAGAAGCCACTCGAAAGGAATAGTTGAAAATTTGAAATGGACAAAAACTCCATTTGTCAGCTGGATGGTTGACAAAGCCGTCAACATAATTAGGTTTTTTGGCAAGGGTGACCAAAGACACAGAGGAAGAAGTCATTGGGTGTTTCAGGGAACCTTGTTAGAGGAATGGGATAGGTTTCTTTCGCAATGGGTTTGTTCTGAGGAACGTAGTCTAAATAGAAGATCTATTAGATTACAAAAGAGCTCCCAAAGGCCCTGAAGGACACTTCACTTCTTGGTTTATTTGAAACTTGACACAGTAGGAAAGAACTTTGGAAGCAATTCTGTAAGGCCTCTGGGGGACAGGAGAACGGAGCAATAGGTCTTTTCCAGTGCTTGTATCTATGATTCTTTGAGAGGGAGAAAAAAAATCTATAGAAATGTCATCAGCATGACCTCTGTTGGAACAACATGTGCCCCAGTCCTCTAGGGTCCCACTGCCAATAAAAAATGGGAAAAGAAACATGGTTTTTCATGAAGGTCATATGTTTTCATTCCTTCCAGCTCAATCTCACAGAACTGGGTAGGACCTTGAAAGTTCAACCAGTTCTTCACTTTGTTTTTAGGCAACATTAGATTTAACTGCCTCAGATAGATAACTGGGAATCAGTTCTATCATGTATAGTGTATTTCTGTGGCATGTGTTAACTATAGATTCTTTCTTCCAGCAACCACTGCTTTCCAGCTAATCAAATTTGTCATACTATAATGAAGGGCCATTTATGATTTTATAGAAAATGAGTCAATATTCCTTATAAATTCTTGCCACTCCCTCTTGTTTTCCAGTTCAAAGTATTCTTATTTTATTAACCCTTCCTGCCTCTGAAGATCTTAGCTCGTTATTGCCGGTATAGCAGAAAGCTCATTGGTCCTAAATAAATAAATAAATAAATAAATAAATAAATAAATAACACAAAACAAAAAAAAAAACCTGCTATGTGCCTTAAAACTAAAGGGTTTTTTTTAGGTATTTGACTGTTGGTTATTCATTATATTCCCTCCAAGGTTTACATTTATAGGTGGCCATTTCATCTACATCTTCATTGTAAATAATTTAGCTTTTAGGTATAGATGTTTCCTTATTGCTGAAATAGTGGATATCAAATTAAATGCTTACCTTTATGACTACCTGCTTAATAAAAATCAGTGTAACTTGTTTATAAAATATTTGTTTGTTTGTTTATTTCAAGGCTACAGATGCTTTTTTCATGGTTATCCATGATGGCATTAAAAGCTTTCATTTTATCTACTAAATACACCTTGTGAAGCATTAGCTGCATGTTGACATTTGATTACACAAACTTCAAGGATTTTTATGAAGTTTTTCCCTTGAAGGTGACCAAGTGTTGGAGGAAGTCGTATTGACGGAGATCAAGAGTGTGATTTGCCCAGCTGTCATCACTACCCCTTCTCCCTCCTTATTCTGCTCTTTTCACACTACTTTCCCCTTACAATGGTCCTTATACTTTTTGTGAGGCTTAAAACTCAGCTTCTATAGAGCCAGGTAATTTTGAAACAGATACTCTGGTTCAGCCCAAAAAAATATCTATCCATGTTTGGAAAGCTGATAGGCAGAGTCTGGGGCTTTATTTATATTTCACCCCAACTGAGATTTCGATGACAGTTCTCCCTCACCTGCTGTTTGCCTCCTTCTACAGGTCAGCATCTATAGACCTTTCAATATGTGAAATGACTTTTCTAGTCATTCTGGGAATAATTCATATTGCTACTTTATCCTTTGATTCTGGGTGACATAGGGCAGTATTCACTCCATTTTCACCATACTTCACACCGTAAGTGTCAAGCAACTCAAAAGAAAGGATGATGATACCTATATAATTCCAATGATCCACCATAATGCTCACTCAATCCCCTACACATATAAAGTACAAAATGCCCCTTTGATATGTGAAGGAATGGCAGCTCTATCTAAAAAAGTTTAACATATTTGCATGACTGGAACTCCAGGATATTCCTCTTGAACAGACAGACACTCACCTATCTAAAAGCACAGATCTGGGTCAGCGGAGACTCACAGGTCCCTTCAGCCTCAAGAACTCTATGATTTTCTGACTCTACACATCCACTAAATGAGGGCAACAAAGCCATGATTGCTGTTCATTGCAGAGTCCAGTCAGCTACTTTTGGTTAACTTAATGTTATTTTCTTGTTTTGTTTTATTCCACTCCAGGAAGTGGACACCATATTAATCATATTTATAAATACTGTATGCACCAGTTGCAGAACCATAGGGCTCATTTAAAAGAAAGATTAAACACATGAATTATTGTAATGAATTAAGCTGCCAACTTTCTTTACTCTCAACACCCAGAATATCCAAAAGAACCCCAATCCAAATTCAGGAATGATATGGCAAAGAATGGACCACCTGAAACATGCATATATCATGTAAGTGTTTCAGAAAATCATCTGGCATGTGGGTGCAACTTCTGGGTGATGCAAGGCTTCTCTGTATTAGAGAAAAACATAAAATTTCCCTGCATGCATTTATACTTCATCAGCCTCTACCTACTGCAGTCATCCATTTATTTCCTAATTCAGAGATGTGAACTTTGATTACCACTATGAGTCAAGGATGGATTTACCACTGGATTTACCACTGCTCCTGCTCATGCCCACAACAAATTCAAAAGTATCATTGTATTGCCTGGTTCAGCTTGTGAAAGATGCCTAATTCCTGCAATCCCAATTTGTTTGTTTGGTTGGTTTTTGTTTTAAATTTGAAAACAGCCTTGGCTGAGGTTAACAGTGTTGTTGGTGCTAAAATGCAAGGCAACTCTAGGCAAAAAGTACATGCAGTATAAGCTTCTGATTATATTATGGAAAGAAAGAGTAGCTTAGAGAAGAGTATAGGCTAGAGTTATCTACTGCTTTTCAATAGTGGCCATCAGCTCTAACAACCCAGATGTCATGTAAATGTCCAGGAAGATCATTCTACAGACCTTGAATCTGTCCTTTCTACAGGCAGCACCCTCTCTCACTCTTCCAGAATCTAGAGTCTATTCACTTTTCAGGATTTGGTATAAATCTGGATTCCTCTGGATAGCATTCCTAAAGCATGCCAGATTATATGGCCTCTTATTTTTCCCAACAGGAAAATCTCTTATTGTGCTGGCTATTTTGGAATTTCATCACATGCACCCTTAGAGTTGTTTACCATCCAGGTTGTGGTTTGTGTACGTTAATGTTGAAATTAATTCACAGCTCTGGAATTCATACCAGTGGACATTAGCAAAGGCAAGAAGCCTAAGTAAATCTTGGTGGGGTGGGGAATTAAAGCAAAATTTTAAAGGAGCGATGAATGAAGTTAAAAAAAATACAAAAAGGGGCAGTATATTGAATGTAACTCAACAGTTTCAAGAAGGTAAGCTTATCCACCAAGGAATCTGATTTATAGGTTATTTGAAAGGTAGCTCTATTTAACTTTTAAAAATACTTTTCTAAGTACAATATACTGAAAATGTTTATCAAAATATAGGTAATGATTACGTTGATTTTCATTTTAAGAAGTAGTAAAGCACAATTGTAAAGCACAGAGCCAGATTGTCAGTTTGTCTGAGCTCTGCCACTTAGAGGTGGGTGACTTTGGGAATGAGTGCTACTTAACTGTTTTGTGCCTCTCTGTCCTCGTCCAGAAATATTAATAACATGAATATTTACTTCATAGGGGCATTATGAGGATAACATGGTTAAATGTGTTAATATATATACAATTCTCAGAATATTGCCCAGCACATAATAAGTTCAATATAAGCATAGATGTTAATATGTTTTAAGTAGTTGAATTATCTTGGGATCTTATTATAAATTATAAAAGGCACAGGTGGAAAGTGGGCTATAATGTCTCTGAGTTCTAATTCACATTTCTGTAAGTACATATTGGCTCCAAGGATTGTTCTGGTATTTTCTGTGGGATGAGGAGTTGAAATAAAAAATATGATCCATTTTTCAGGCTGACAGATACAGATATTTAAACAGAAAAGTTCCTAATATATTTAATAAAATGATGAAACATTATAACTTTCTGTTATCATTAACCAGCTACAAAGTTGTAATTAGTATTTGTTAAAATAATGGAAGGGACAGGACCACTTCTGTGCCAAATAAAATCTGATTGTGGAAGACTGGAACTGAATTCATTTTGATGTGATTTGGATCAAGACTATAGCAATATTCAGTTTTGTCCTAAGGCCATGTTTTCAGTTTTCTGCCATTCAGATTTCTTAAAAAGAAGTGGCAGGAAAAATAGAATTTTAAGAACGGATTACCTCTATGCTCCTTGAGTGGCTCACTGTCTGCAGCCAGGCAATGGACAGCATCACTGGCTTAATGTTATGGAACTTCAGAGTGGTAGTCAGTTCTTTACTATCAGAAGTTACATGTAAAATCTCTATTCAGTCACTTGTCATATTTGTTATAAAGCCCCTTTTTCCAAAAATGGTTTGGAGATGCTCGTGTAGTTACAAGTTGGTCAATATTTGTACAGAAAAGGCAATATGATCTAAGAAAAGAAGGCACTGTTGCTGTGTCATGTGGTGATGACTACCATATTCTCTCAACCATATACTGGAACATATAAAATGATAAGGAGACAGGAGACCAGATTATTTGAAACAGATTTCTCTGAAAAAGATTAAATGTACAGATAACATGCATCTCAAGTTGTGGGTGTGTGAGCTTGTATAAAAGAGGGGCTACCATGCAAATAATAATAAAAACAATTTAATACTAGTAGTAGTCACTTACAATGGGACTGTGTGCCACCTACTCTTCCAAGTTCTTTATATGTATTAACTAACTACATGCTTATGATGTAGGTACTGCTTTTACTCCTACTTTACAGATGAGGAAACTGAGGCACAGAGGAGTTCAAGAGCTGCTCTGAGTCATTCAGAATTCAAGTCCAGTCACTCCTGTTCCCAGACTCTGTGCTCCTAACCACAGCTGCACAAATTCTCTATGGGGGATGGCCGAGTTTTAATTAGAGACTCAATCAATCAGTCAAACACTCCTTTATTTAATTAAAGAAGCAAATTTGTATGTGCCAGGCTTGGGGATACAAAACAGACTCAACCTTGCCCTCAGGAAATATATGATATACTAGGAACTCAGACACTTCACTCATAGTTACTTGCATGACTACTTAATTCAAAATGTGAATAATGCTATGCAGAAAAGCATCATGGATAAAATTAAGTTTTAAGAACAAAATATTTCAGAAAGGGTGGTTGCTTACAGTCTACTAATTATAAGCAACAAATGAACCAAACTATGAAGATGATACAGTCATAAGGAAAAGGGAAATTGCCTATTTGGTTTCATTCTGTATCTCAAAGCCTCACGTTGTGCTATCCTAGAGTAAGCACTCACAGAGCATCTAGTGATAACGGAAGACTCCTAGGGAACACCTAAGACACAATCCAAAACAGAAGACCAACAGGGTCAATCACCTCTCTTTGCTCACTGTAAGTGCACGATCTTGTATAAGCACAGAAGGTCCCTGCTCCATCCCAGCTTTAGCATCTGTTATACCTGTAGATCCAGGCTGACCCAGACACATGCCCCTAGTTCCCTTTGAGGCATTGTTTGCATTATCAATGGGCATGCCATTCAACATTACATCCCAAGTAATCCCTGCACAGTTGCCATGTTCTAACTGAGAAATTCCACTGGTGCCGAAAGGGAAATGCCATAATCTAGTACTTGCCAAGTGCTTTAGGTCAGGTAAAATCTACCACGAGCTGATTCCCCTGCAGGTGCCCATACATCACCGTGTTCCTCAGTACCTCAGACCCGGTAGGGAGTTTCCTGCCAGGAGGACCTTATGAGAAGCATCCACTGAAGCCACCTGCACTGACAACAGCACAGGTTATGAGATACGGAGACTCTCCTTGTTTCTGTCCCCAGCTGCATATGAAATTAGTTTGTGACTTTGTAGGAGTGAGGGCAAGATCGTTTCCATGATGGGAGATGCGTATTGGCTTCTGCACAATCCTCGGGTATGGAGCAAAGAAGTTTCCTACGATTACTAAGTCAGCTGCCTTGAGAGAAAAATTGACAACAACGCTGGTTAAGTTTCATTGTCTGGAAAACCTTTCTCTTTCCCTTCCTGCCTCCTTGTCTCCATCTTTTCCTCACTTTTCCTTCCTCCCTCCCTTCTTTCCTTTCTTCCTATTTCCTTCCTCCCTTCCTTATTTCCTTCCTTCCTCCCTCCCTTCCTCTCTCCCTTCCTTCCTTCCTTCTTTTCCCTTTTTCTTTTTCCCTTTCAAGAACTGTGATTCTATTTTTGATGCTCCTGATATGGCATTTCTAGGCTTTGGGGCCTTGATTTTGGGGACCTTCACATGACTAGATTTTGTAAATATATTGGGCAAACAATTCAACCTTCCAGTGGGATTTTAAATCTCCTTGTCATACCAAATTGCCCCACCCTCCTCCCCCTAGGCTTAATGGGCAACCATGCACTTTAGGAACTTCTGTATCTTGCTTAAAGTTAAGGCTATTTTATTTGTCTTTTTTTTTTTTTTCCTATTTAAGTATTTTGGCTCAAAATATCCTTCCAAACACAAAGTACTTACTCCAGCCTCCTAAGCATTATGGGCTCTGTTCCTGGTAGAAATGCCCCTAATTTCTTTTCTTTCTATCTGACCACAATCCATTCTCTAAAAAATGCTATTGACAGGCAAGATGGAAAAGTCAGCATTTCTCCCCTTGCCTATATAATTTTGTCTCTCTGTGATGTCCTATCCCCTTTGGGTGCTCAGTGCCAGCACACTCTTCCTTCTTACCATCTCTTCTGTTGTAAAGAAAAGATCTAATATCAATAATTATACTTCATTGTCAACATAAATTAATGTTTTCCTACCACCAGCGGGAGCCTCAGGCTACAGCTAGCTAGACTTTTTTCATAGGTTACAAAAGGCAAAAAACTGGAAAATAGGAAAAACTATACTAATTTGAATGAGCATCAGCTATTTGTCAGAAACTATGCTATAAACTTTACATAGGCTAACCATTTATTTTTACAATATGTCTCTCTATGTTACTATTAGAATCATTCCTCAGATAATAGAAACAAAACTTTTGTTCTTTGTTTTCAGTTTCAGAGCTGAGTCAAAATTTGAACCCATTCATACAGGACCATGAGCCTCTACAGTCTCACGTGGAGTAGGGTACTCTTCACCAGGACAATGCTCTCCCGTATTCCAGCTGCAGGTCAAGCTGGAACCCTTTCTATTACATAGTTTCCTTCTTCTTTGGAATTCCCATAGTACAAAAAGTCTGTGCCACAAAATTATAATTTCACTGTATATTGCCACTGTGTTATACTAGTGGTTTTAACTGTACCTACCAAACTTATAAGGAGATTGTAGGCTGTTTCAGACAAAGAACTACAGGCCTGCCCTTTAAAAATATAATCAGAGACTAGAGATTCATACAGAGCAAGTATTTAGTGAGTCACTAACATTCTGAAGTCTGCTTAGATATGATGGGATGAGACTGGATTTCCAGAAAGGATTAGGAAAAATAAGAAGGAAGAAAAACAGCTCCCAGGACAGGTTTCTTATCTAGGGTATTTGGGAAGTCCCTGACTAACAACCCACTATATTATACGCCTTATCTTAAAGCAGTTACTTGTTACATTTTTAACTACCACATTTTTTAATGGCACCTCCTAGAATTTTGCAGTGTAGGGATGGCCCTGTCCACCCCCAGTCCTCCCTAATGATGGCCAAAGTTTATGAAGATAAACCTAGTGCTTGTGAGATGATGACAGACCAGTGGAAATCTAGAGGCTTCACCATGTTCTGTCTTTGGTTCTACCAGCACTGACATTTTTCGTCAATGTACTGACTTAAGATAATTCTCACATAAGATAGTTTGGGCTATTCATATCAGCAAAAGAATTGAAAAGAGAAATAGTGCTGAAATTATCATAAAAGTCTTGCTTCATGAGTAAATGAATGTTGACATGTGGCTTGTTGATTTACGCTTTAGAGGCCCCAGATGATATTACTGACCAATCACAAGTCTTCTTTCTTTTGAGGCTTTTCCATTGTATACTCAAGGCAGCCACTTTCAATTTTCAGGATGGCAGTACCTTTTCAAGTTATGAAGATGTTCTCTGAAGGCAGTGTGACCCACAAAAGTCACAGTTTATAAATTATCACAATATGGCTATCACTAATTGGGACATCATCATCAAGGAGCACATATTAGTGGACAAAGAAACAAAGCTGGAGCTATAGGAAACAGATGCCTGAAAGTGTTCAGATGCCTGTGGGTATCCAGAAATGGCCACTATTATGATAAGTGCAGAGGACAGAGGAAGAATAAGCCATGATTCCTGCACATGGGAGGTCATTACCTAGGGGAATAACAGATGCATAAAGAGGTCATGTAAATACAACATAGCAAGTGCCACGACAGGGAATGCAGAGATTATATAAGAATAGAGAAGAAGATACAAACTAATTTTGATCTCAGGGAATTTTTTTGGATTAAACCCCCCTCCAGCTATTCCTGAATATGATTAAGGGGGAAAAGGGTGTGATATTTAAGACAGGGTGCTGAGAAGGGCATCCCAGAGAGACTTCAATGTAGGAAAAGGCATAGAGATGTTTTTAGGGTACAGTAAACAGCTTGGTATTATTAGATCTCAGCCGACACATCCTTGTTGGGGGACCAATTAGCTGGATCTCACCACTGGACTATACACCTAGAGAATAACTGACATTCTACATAGGGTTTGATATAAAAGAAGTTGAGACCAAAAGTCTGATCTTATGAACTGAGCCAGAACAAAACAATGGCTTAAGGGGGATTTCAAGTCCTCAGAGGACAGTCCCAGCACTGACTGGTAAAGAAGCAGATTTGAGAAAAGATATAGGAGATCAGTAGTCATAACTAGAGCAAGGGAACTTAACTAAGTCCCATCAGAGGATTTCCTGATTCAGTTAAACTTAAATCAGTGATTTGAAATGGCTTTGAGTTTCACACATTGTGGTCATTAGTTGTAAGAAGCTGAAAACAGTGTACATTTGGAGATAACATTGTCCATTATATGGGATCTTCAGAGGAGTCCAGGAAAGGTGAAGACATCATTTTACCCACCATAACTATTTGCAGTAGAGATTTACTTCTGTATATATTATCATGAGAATGATTGCAGGAACTGGCTATTGGTTGATATTAACATCTTTAATCTCAGTTCCATCCTCAGTTGGTACTTCAGATGGTTATAAGACTCTTAAAAATGTATTCAAATTTGTCTGCATATTTCTAAACAAAAGATCAATAAGATTGTATCAGAAGATCCATAAACTCAATCTAAAAAGATCTTATTGGTTGTTTAAAGAAGCTATGATCCCCAAATGTTTAAAATCTACTGGTCTAGACACGGAATCTTAGTTGCTTTCTAGAAGCCATACCCACTATTTCTAATAAGATACAAGGAATAATAAAGTGACAAATGAAGATATATGTATTAGTATTAAATGAAGAGTCTGTGTGACCACACCTTTTTTTCTGACCATCACACTATACTTCAATAGGTCAGAGCACCATGGAAGCACAGTGGACTCAAACCCTTCCTTAACTGATTAGAGAGCATCTTGGAGAATCCTTATTGACTGAGTACTTGCTATGTATACCCTGTTGACACATTGAAGGTTTCTCTCAAAATGCAAATTTGACTTGAGGATGCATAGTTTAGTTCATTGGAAAGAGGTCTAAGACAAGTGATTATAAGTTAGACCTAATGGCCAAAATCCAGTACAAATCTCAAACATTTTGTGTTCTGGGAACCAGATCTTCTTATCTGGACTTCTGCTTAAGATGCTCCAAGAACAAGGAAGCTTCCATTTGAAATTATGTCTGGATTATCTGGAGTCAATATTGTCTCATTGTTCTCTTATTTTCAAAAACCCATGTTTCCAGAAATGCCCTCAGCCCAGTGGGTTTCAGAAATAACTTAGCTGAATGTATAGCTTCTAGAACAGTCAGACAAAAGCTGCCTCTCCTCAATGCCCTCCATACAGGGAAAAATATTCTCTGGAATGGTGTTGTCTCCTACATTGGTATTTATGGTGTTTTTCCCATTTTTCAGTTACTTCCAGGAATATTTGAAATTTTATCTTAGGAAAGGCTGTCTCTCTACCATATCACAGAGCTAGACTCTCACAATTCGTAGTCAAGGCAAAAACCAGGAAAAAGTACATTCTTATTTTCTTATAAGAAGCTACAAGAAAGCTCTCTGATTAATGAAATGTGTTTAAGACTCCTTAGAAAGCCCAGCATTGATCACATTTCCCTTACAAGTTTCTAAAGCCATGAGCATATCCAGCTAACAGGCATTAAGAATAGAGTTTAGAAGCAGAGACTGCCATCTCTGGGTTTGTCACTGCATATCTGCGGGCCAGAAACAGAGTGAGGCCTTTCCAATGATCCTGGATTTGCCTCTTTGAGATTCATTTAAATGCAATTTAAAAGTGTGACCTTCATATTAGTGGGAAACATAATCACAAATAACTCCAATATTATCATTTAAAGAAACATGAAAAAGCCTCCAAGAATGGAATAGAACGTTAATGCTCACCAATATTTGGTCCTCTCTTCTTGCAAACACACGAAAAGACTCACTTCTAAGACCATTCCCCGTTATTACCTGAGTGGAACTATGTATCTGGCTCTGTCTGGTCAACAGGCTGTGGATAGAACCAATGTGTCAGAGTATGTAGTTGCCCATGTCAAATCCTTTCTGCCAAGGTACTTGTGGAAGCACTTGTTGATATGGAAGGGCCATCTCCAAAAGTCCTTCCCTGGGTACTGAGCCATTACAAGAAGGACACTGCCCTGGAGAGTGTCCCAGACCGACAGCAGAAGGCCTACTTCACATAAATGAGGAATAAATTGTTGTATTTAGCTGTTGAATTATTTTTTTGTCTGCAGTATAAGCCTGCCTTGACTGAAATAACAAAAGAGGTATTGTGAGGTATTGTTTACAAAAGGATTTTGATATTAGATTGCTGAAGTAGAAAAAATTTTTAAAGGAACAAAAAAGCATGCATGGGTAAACTCATAAAAAGTGGAAAAGTGCAGTTTTCATCAGGAACAAAATGAACAATTAAATTTGACATGAATAAAGTGAGAAGTGGATAATAAGCCAGAGGACATAGACTAGAGTGTTAGCACTGAAGTCATACCTAATCCTGCTGGCAACAGATAATCACCTATTGTAGTGAGGTACATATTAAGGAGAAAAATTAAAGTGAGAAGAGACTGGCAAAAATGGGGTTTTTTGTTTGCTTGTTTGTTTTTGTTTTTAAAGACTCTAAGTAAGAATAATAACATCTATTGCATAACAGAGATAGGAGAAAAGGAAAGGAGGAAATATATTGGAAGAATACTGATGAGCAAAATAACTGACTTGACAATAGACAGTTGGGGTAAGGGAGAGAGGATGTCTCAAGAAGCTAGGGCAAAGTCTGTGATAGCACATGTGCCAGTCCACCCACCTAACATCTTGACTATGGGATACTTTCCTCTGTATTCTAAGCAAATAACTGATTTTCGAGTACAAACTATTTCTAAGACAGTGTCATCCTCTCTGGAGGAAATAGATTTGATTTGTCCCTAAGCTCACTTTGCCTCAGCCTGTCCTCACAATATTGACCTATATTATATTGTGGGTGATCTCGGCATAGCCTATATCAATCTACGTGATCCGCATAAGTTTGTCAGGCTAATGCGCATGCCTGGCATATTAACATCTGGTTTCCACACACCTTTTCCCCAAGTTAGTATATGCATGGAGCAAACATGCAGATCTTCTCTAATTCACACATGTTAAGGAAACAAAGGAGAAGAAGATTGCTGAAAAATAAGAAGTTCTTTTAGAGCCATAATGTGACTAAGGTTTAAAAAAATACAGGAGAAAAAAAAGAATGAATGAATGGTTAAGAATATAGAATTTGTAGACCGGCATAGCTGATTTTGAATCCCTGATCTGCCACTACAAGCGTATATAAACCTCAATTTTCATCTTGGAAAAAAAGAATCCACCTGTAGGGTATATCAAGTGGGATGTTGCCAGCAAAGTCCTTAGTACAGTCTATTTTCAAAACAGCCACATGTGTGATTCTGTTATATGAAACTCAGATCATGTCACCTATCTGGTCAAAATATCCCATTTGCCTGGCAATGCCCTATGAGTCCTGATACGACCTGGGCCGCTGGTACACCTAGGACCTCACTCGGACCACTGATCACTCTTACCCAATCTGCTGAGTCCCAGTAACTCTGATGACTTGCTGTCCCAGACACACTAAGCTCTCCCACCCAGGCCACCTCACTTGTTCTCTCCCTAGGCTCCTTGAAAGACTTTGCCCAAATGCCACCTCTTCACTGAGGCCCTCTCCCACTCTCCTGGCTAAACCACCTTCCCAATACCCCCATACATATTCTCTCTTTATTTTCTTCCATAGCACTTTTGATCCTGTCACACACATCTAATTTTCTCATTTATTTTGTTTGCATTACCCATTAATAGACTGTAAGCACTATGAGGGCAGAGATTTTGATCTGCATTGTTCCTTGAGGTGGAAGAATGTCAAACACATTCTAGATACAATCATATTTTTTGAATGAATGAATTTCCAGTATCATAACAGAAAGGTAACGCCAACACATGATGAGTGCCTTCTTTCTTATCCATAAGCTGACCAGATGTACTGTGTGAAACAAGGCAGAAAACAGCAGTACTGTCCCATTTCAAATGGTACACATGGTCAGCCTAGTCTCATTGGGCTAATTCAGGGTGTCAGTAGGCTCACCACACGGTACTGTTTGAAACAGGATAGTACTGTTGTTTCCCGTGTCATTTAAAATGGTATGTCTGGTCAGCCTACTTATCCAACGTTCTATCCCACTGATATTAAATCATTCCTATGTATGTAGCCTCTTTCCAGCCATAGTCTCTGGTTCACAAACATCTCCTGGATGTGCACTTTATGGGAGAGCTGTGCTTGGCCCTGAACCACATACACAGATTCCAATAAAACAAACACACACTCCAAAGTTCAAATGTAGTTAAAAAGAAATAGAAGTTGAAGACCATAAGGCAGATAAGTGCCAGAACAGAGATAGACATTGAGTGAAATAATTTCCAGTTCCTTCTGACTTTTTCCACTTAAGAGTTTTTTCAATGCAAAATTCTTCATCAGATAATGATAATCCATTCCTATCCAGTGCTTATCATATGCCAGTGTTCTTATTCTATGCATAGATCAACTCAGCCCAGCCATAACCCGTGAGGAAGGTACTATCATTATCCTAATTGGGAGATGAGGAAACAGGGAAGGCAAGAATGTTGCCCAAGGTTACAGAGCTAGCAACCATAGAGCTAAGCTGCAGTCCCAGGCAGCCTGATTGGACAGACTGTGGTCTTAACTACATTGCACTATCCATATAATAAATACTTTTTGCATACATGAGTCAGGTGAGGCATAAGTTAATATTTTCAACTGAAACCTAAGTATCCATTTTGCCTTTCTTTCTACTGTCATCATGGCCAAATGTGACAGTTTAAATTAAAAGTGATATGAGATAAAATGAATAGAAAGAGAGAGCTTTAAGATAGGACATGCCCTTCCTTAGGGGTCAGGGGATACGGCTTTCTGGGGATACCACTAGGTAGCTGTGTGACCTTGGTCTAACACTTCAGCATCTCTAGGCCTTGGTTTCCTCATATAAAAATGTTGCTTTTGGATGCAGTAACTCTTATGGTTTCCTCTAGAATACAATCTGTGGTTCTGTAACGTCACCACCAGAAAAGCCCTGCGTTGTTTGGCAGCCAGCAGCATCAATTTGAGAGCAATAGGGAATACGGTTAAAGGATAGAGTCATCCATATTTCACTTTAACTCAGATCAACCTCTCTGGGGGAAGTTAAGTACTGGATATATATAGGAACAAACATGATCAAACATAACAGCTTTGGAATTATATCCCATTGCGGAAGTGTCAGGAGACGAGGGACAGCCAGACAAGACAGCAAGGAAATGAACCCTGCACTGCTCCTTGTCAACTGGAAATATCCAATCACTCTCAGAAAAATTACTTCAAATATGTAATAATTTTAATGAGTTCCAACTGCATCCTCTTCTCCCCATCACTGCTCAGTTCCCATTGGCTCAGGAACCACTCACCTTTAAGAACAATAAGGCATTAAGTCACTCTCATTTAAAAAAATAAAAAGGCATTCTTGATGGGTATTTTAAGAGTCAAGGTAAAGTCAAATGGAGTGAGCAGAAGGGTCTTATCATTATAACGTCTGTCACCAGCTACAGAGAAGGCAGCCCTGGGGCCTCTGACAGCTGTGAAAAAAACATTTGCTGGTGTGGCACCAGCTCAGCTGATGCTGGAGGGACTTTGCTTGGAGAATGGGAACGGGGCCGGAAGGGGCAGGAAAGGTTCAGATCACTCCAGCATGTGAGCTGCTTGTCAGTGAGCCCGAGAACAAGGGCTGTGGATGCTGTGAGTGGGAGAGTGGGAAATACTCAGCAGGATGATACTTGGGGCAGATGTCAGAAAAGAGGGCAGTGGGCTTAGCTAAGTGTGAAAAGTACAATAGCAAACCAAAGCTTGTCACGATTGAGCATATCAGATATTTGCCAGGTTTACCAGTAGGTATAAGCCTTTTCAGAAAATTTTCTTCTGATTGAGCCTGCAAGTCCAGCCAGAGAGAAAAATATGGGAAAAGGAATGTTGTTGTTTCCTCCTATCTTTATAAAGGTGTAGGAGACAATAATTTCTGTAATCAAACAGAATATAATGTGCCAACACTTAATATTTATAGAGAATTATATAATAATACTATCACTTTATAAGATAAGAAGATAGTGACTCTGTTTCCCAACTTATCAAATGTAAGAAGATAGACCAGGCAGAGTAAAGTGACAAAACATCAGTCAGGATGTGTGTGTGCATTTCCCAGGAAGTCTTATGTCGTGTCTTGAATTTAGGGAATTCCTGGTATGGTACTTGACCATGTGCATGTACCCTCTCTTCCAGGATTTATCCCATGGCAGATCATCTCTTACTTCACACCACCTTTCATGAGATATGTATGAGGACTCACAGATAAAGTTACCAAATAAATTAATTAGACAATATTGCAGAATTATATATAAAGTACTGTAGGCCAGAAAGGAGTCGTCTCCCTTCATAGGTTGATCATAATCGCTATAAGACCATGCCTGCCTGTTATTTCCTTTTTTTTATTCCCAGTGCCCTAAATAAGTGATTAGTGATAATTCAGCAATTGATTATGTGTTCAATGAAAGAAACAGAGAATACAAAATTATCTTATGTATCAAACTCCTCATTCTAAAACAAAAATAAAAACAAAACTCAAAACAAAACAAAACAATTGATGCAGATATTTTCTACAGGAGTTGCACGTCTGTTCCCTTAGACATTAGATACAGACGTTGTTATTCCTGGTCTTCTTTCTAACCTTTCCCTTCCATACCCACCACTCACACACTTGCTGGCTCTCTTCCTCCATTAACTAGCCCTCTGCCTTCCAGTACCTCAGTTCTATTGCCTAGTGAGAGAGTAGAGGGAATAAGAAAAAAACAAACAAAAAAAACCTCATTCCTAAAACATTGAGATTTATTATTATTCTAGCCAAGTTGAGGTGAAATAAATTCAGAAAAATAAGGAAGTCATTATTAAGAAAATGAGAAGTTGTGTGATTTTTTTTTTCTTTCTGTTATTTCCACACAGTTATCAGCACTTTCATCTTACAGTGGCTTTAAGATTATTGTAGTGGAAACCTGGCTACAAAAATACAGATTTGCTTTCCATCATCACAACATGGACCTCACCATGTGAAGATGCAATTTGTATTTTAAAATAGATAATAAATTCCATTCCAGTCCCCAAAGCTATGCTTCCCTGCTTTCTCTATCCTGCTGCATACAGGTCCTCACTGCTGGAAGCAAACCTGATGTATGGAAATCAGAATTCTCTTAAACTCCGAGGTGATTCTTTCTCTTACAAGAGTATTCACCAAAATGTTCTTAAGAAATAGCTAGTTCCTCCTCTGCATTTAAATTATAATATGTCATACAGAAATTCAGTCCACAAAGAAAGTTGAAGGAGTTCAACTATGCTTTTAAATGATACAAGGACAATAATTTACACACAAATAGTCATTTCTATTTTCCAAAGTCTTGTAATAAATCATCACAATCCAATTAAAAACTGGTGACTTCTAAAGATAAAATAAGGTGCTAGGGTTAAGGACTTAAAGATAGTGAAAGACATAGACTGTGCTTTCAAGAAGCATATGTATGTTGTAATTACAGAGAGAGCTAGGTAAATATTTAGATTTTAGAACATGGTGTGATGTGTCCTGAGTTAAAAAACAAGACAACAGGCCCACAATAGAGTTGCTTATGGTAAGCCCCACTTCACCAAACCAAAATTTAATTGCCATTTTGTACCTCGCAGAAATGAAATTTTAAACCAGGAATGGACTGATGAACACTAGTTAGGGAATCCGTCAAAGAAAACTAACTTTACAATAACCAAGCCGCTTTTTTGCCTCTTACAACTTTCTTGTTCCCTCTCCCTTCTGGCTATAAAAGCCGTTTCATTTTGTACAGCACCTTGGAGTTCCTCCCTGTCTGCGAGAGTGGAAGCTGCCTAATTCAAATTAATTTTTGCTCAAATAAATTCTTAAAATTTTACTATGCCTTAGTTTATCTTTTAACAGGTCTGGGGTAAACCTGAACGTCCCAGGAGCAACGAGCACCTGGGTGTACATACCTGCCGAACCCCGCGAGCGAGGCGGCTTTTTCACTGCCGCTGGAGTACGGGGGTTGAGCCTCCGAGATCCTCGCTCCCCATCTTCCGCGTTCTAAGCGTTCCGACTTGGAGCATTGCTTTTTCCAGACCGAGCCGGGAAACCCGCAGGAGTCAAACTGGGTCCGACCGGAAACCAGACCGACGGGAGATGGCGTCCGGGGTCTGATTTGTTCCTACTCAGAAACCGGACATATGCAGGGTCGGACAGGGTCCGACTTAGAAAGCGGAGTGCATCTGGGCTCAGATTGGGGCTGACTTAAAGTGCATTGCGTTCCATGTCAAGTCTCTGGTGAATAAAAGTTTGCATCAAGGCGGGTTAACCTTACCAAAGATCATCTTGAATTGCAACAGCCACAGTGGATAACTTTTAACTTAGATAAGCTTACCATTTATGAGGTGCCTTCGACATAAAGGGGCCTCAGCCAAGCACTCACTATAAAGGGTAGAGAAAAAAAATTGCTTTTCCTTCCGTATAGTTTCTGGTGACTAGAATGAGACCACCTACTGGGACATTCCACTCCAGAGCCTGCATGGGATCCCGAACACAGTGACAGAAACCAGCAAATTTTAAGAATACTTCCAAAATCAGTTCTCCCAAATCTTGTTCTGTGGTGTCTGGCCCAGAGAGAAAGGTAAACCTTCATGGTGTCCCTTTCTAAATTCCGTTTGGCGGGAGCAAATATTATAAGACTTTGAACTTTGAATTATAATTTGTGAATTTGCTGTTGGATACCTACTGGTTATCAATCCTTTCTATCCCTGGGAAAGCTATTGCTTTCTTGTTTGTCTTCTTTGTGAATATGCTAGGAACTTAGCTTGGCCCCACTCAAGTGAAGCCTCCAAAATATGGCTGGACAACTGAATGGGGGAAAATATTTGCCAATAACGCATCAGATAAGGGTCTAATATCTAAAATATATAAAGAACTAGTAAGACTTAACAACAAAAAAACAAACAACCCAATTAAAAAGTGGGCAGAAGAACTAAACAGACACTTCTCCCATGAAGAAATACAAATGGCCAGCAGACATATGAAAACATGCTCATCCTCATTAGCTATCAGGGAAATGCAAATCAAAACCACAATGAGATACCACCTCACACCTGTGAGAATGGCTATTATCAACAAGACAAGGAATAACAAGTGCTGGAGAGGGTGTGGAGAAAAAGGAACTCTGGTACACTGCTGGTGGGAGTGCAAACTGGTACAGCCACTGTGGAAGACAGTGTGGAGGTTCCTCAGAAAATTGGGAATGGAGCTACCATTTGACCCAGCAATCCCCCTTCTGGGGATCTACCCAAAGAACTTGAAAACCTTTGTCCGCAAAGACTTATGTACCCCAATGTTCATCGCAGCACTGTTCACAATGGCCAAAACATGGAAACAACGAAAGGTCCCTGCGACAGATGACTGGATAAAGAAGCTGTGGTACATATACACAATGGAATATTACTCAGCTGTAAGAAAAGATGAAATATTGCCATTTGCGACAAAATGGATGGACCTGGAGATCATCATGCTTAGTGAAATAAGCCAGACAGAAAAAACAAAGAACTGCATGATTTCACTCATATGCGGAATATAAAAC